>CANYBF010866195.1:0-16007 GCA_948192965.1 Dalechampia spathulata
TTGGCAGTACAGTAACATGGATATTAATAATGTGTGTATAATTACAACTTTAAAAATAGTTTGTATGAAATAAATATTATTTGAGAAACCAGGGATTTAATGTTATAAATTTGTTATCTGTAATGATATTTAAAAAAAAAATTCGTATTTAGGTTGAATGAATGGAATCCCTTGTTGGATGATTATTAAGTTTCTTAAAGGGAATTTAGTAATCATTTAACGGGAACATGTTACGCAGCCAAAAGACGTGACAGTCACATCCACACTAGAGACCTTAGTAGTATTGCACAGTTGTATGTGTACGAGTAGGCGTATGTACATATAGGTGTGTAATATGGTAAGTGGCTTGTAATGATTGTGTTTTGATATTGCGCCTTACTAGGAAGCATGACTTCTTTGTAGTATAAGGGGCAATGTTGTTGATGTTTTTAAGAAGTGTTTTATGATTGGGTTGGATTAGGTACTATGAGAGTAAGTTTTAGGGCTTAAATATTGAGAATAAAGAGTGGTACGGGCGTACGGGTTTCTGTATGGGTGTACCGAGGTTGAGAGAGGAGCGATATAGGGTTCCTGGAGACTGTACGGGCGTACCATTGGGTTGTAAGGCCATACCGTTGCTCGCAAGAAATTCAACTTGTCAGGAAACTTGGGGTGATACGGGCGTACCAAATGGGGTACGGACGTACCACCACTCGCAGGAAAACAGGGTATCAGTAGATGTCGTTTGGTATGAGCGTACTAAATTCCGTATAGCCGTACGCGACTAATTATTGACTTTTTAAAAGAGTTGAAATGGATAAGTATGCCCATTTTTCTGAAGATAAACTCTCCTAAACTCTCTTAAACATTAAGGTTCTGGTATCTAGAGATAGGATGGCTCAAGATGGAAAGGCTATGGCTAGAAGGAGTCTAAGGAGGGACTACAAGCATATGATAGGCGTGTCACCATCACAGGTTAGTGCTTCTTCTGATAGATGATTCATTAGGAAATCATCAACGGGTAGGGAGTACATACATTATTACTAATAGTTTTGTTTATATGCTTATATTCTTGTACATTTATGGTATAAGCTCTATGTGCGTTAATGATAGAAGGATAAAGGAATGAAATACTTATGCGAATGGGGAAAGCATGTGTTTGATGAGTAATGATGTATTTATGAACGTTGGTGATTGAAATGATTGATGAATCATGTTATGAATGAGTAAGATGTGTAAATGATGTGCGAATGAATTATGGGGTCTATATGAATTGGAAATTATGAGAAAGGTGAAAGATGATTCATTATACCTTGATGTATCATGATTATATGTTCTTCATAGCACTATGACATACTACATGAACATCTTGTCATGAAGCATACATGTAAAAGGTGCATTCATGACACACATAAAGAGGTATAAAGGGGAAAGAGAAAGGAAAAGATGAGCTATATGCTCCAATCATACTGGGTCATACATTTCAGGATTCCATAATGGGATTGTATATGATATTGCCCTCCTATGGGAATTGAGTCTCGAGACATAGAGAAAAAGGGGTTTAAAGACCCGAATAGTTAGTGCCCTCCTTCGGGAGTTGAGTACCGGTACATACAGGGACCCAGTATGAGAGAGAGATTGTGCACAATCATAAAAGAAAAGAAAGAAAATATTATGTTACAGGAAAACAAGAGGGTGATGCATAGCATAAATGCATCTTCATGCATTGTTATCATCATTCACATATCATAAATATAACGGGGAAAGATGAGTGAAGCACCAGGAGTGCATAAATGAATATGTACTATGGTATCTATGTGTTATGTATGATACGGATGTTGTATGTTCATATGTAATATAATATATATATGATATGGTATGTTATATGATAGGAATTGTAATTTATGTTGTGTAAGTTATGTTGTAAATAATGATGAGATGTTATAGGTTCTTTAAGGAGGGCTTATGATTTAAGTATAGTCCATTAGTGGACATACGAGGGGACATAAATATGTTACAGGTAACGTCTGCTTACGGTATAATTAGAAGGTTTGGCTTATATCATTTGTCTACCTTTGTTATTATTATTGTATGTTATGGTTATAGCACCAATGAGTTATATACTCAGCGTTCGTCATTCGATGAACGCAGGTTAGTAGCTGAGCGGAGAATACAGATCCCGGGGCAACCATTCAGCAAGGATTTACTGAAGACAGGGATTTAGAGTAGTTGTCAATTGTATTTATTTCTTTATCTTCGTAGTAAGGTAGTAAATGTAATGTGTGTTATGCATTGATATTCTCATTTATTCCGTAAGATTCTTAATTATTATGAATGCCACATGCATGATGATTGTTAGGAAGGTTCATCCCTTGTGGGGTAGTTAATGATTTTTGTTTTAGAGAGTCATTAGCTATTCTACGGGAGCATGCTACACCTGGTCCGGGTGTGACAAATAGAACAAGGTATTGAGAAAGAACATCAACAAGAAGTTGATCCCAAAGATGTTGAAAAGGAAGAAGTGAATGATTTTCCTCCACACCTAGCTGCCACACACATAGAGCATGATCTTCCAAAGGAGTGGTAATTCCCAAAAGGACACTCCAAGGAGTAAATCATAAGTGAAACGTCAAAAAGGGTAACAATTCATTCTAAATTTAAAGATATTCACAATAATATAGTATTTATTTCTCAAATAGAGCCTAAGAATGTTAAAGATGCCTTAAATGATTATAGTTGGGTGTTAGCTATGCAAGATGAGTTGAACCAATTTGATAGGAATAAAGTGTGGACCTTAGTGCTTAAGCCTAAAGATGTGTCAATTATAGGTACTAGATGAGTATTTAGGAATAAACTTGATGAGGATGGTGTTATAACTAGAAATAAGGCTAGACTTGTAGCTCAAGGGTATTGTCAAGAGGAAGATATAGATTTTGATGAAACTTTTGCACCAGTAGCTAGGTTAAAAGCTATTAGGATGTTATTAGCATATGCATCTCACATGAACTTCAAATTATTTCAAATGGATGTTAAAAGTGCTTTTCTAAATGGTTTTATAAATGAAGAAGTTTATGTTGCACAACCCCCTAGTTTTGAAGATTTTGAATTTCCAAATCATGTTTTCAAACTTACCAAAGCTTTGTATGGCCTTAAACAAGCCCCTAGAGTTTGGTATGATAGGTTAAGTTCTTTTCTTATTGATCATGGTTTTGATAAAGGCAAGGCAGACATAACACTTTTCATAAAGCATTACAAACATGATATTCTTCTTGTTCAAATTTATATTGATGATATCATATCTGGTACTACTAATGAAAAGTTATGCAAGGAGTTCTCCGAGTGTATGCAGGGAGAATTTGAAATGAGCATAATGGGAGAGTTGAAGTATTTCCTAGGACTTCAAGTGAAACAATGTGAAGATGGAATCTTCATCAACCAATTCAAGTACACTCAAGAGATGCTCAAGAAGTTTGGATTAGAAGATGCTAAAGTTAGCAAAACTCCAATGAGCACCACTACAAAACTGTCGTTAGATGAAAGTGGGAAGCTAGTAGATCAAAAGAAGTATAGAGGTATGATAGGTAGTTTATTGTACCTAATTGCTTCTAGGCCTAATATTATGTTTGTTGTGTGTATGTGTGCTAGATTTTAATCCTCTCCTAGGGAATCTCATTTGAGTGCTGTGAAAAGAATTTTTAAATATTTGATTGTAACTATGCATTATGGATTGTGGTATGCCAAAAATGATTCTTTTAATTTGATTACCTATTCTGATGCTGATTTTGCTGGAAATTTGTTGGATAGGAAAAGTACCTCAGGTACTTGTCATTTCTTAGGAAATTATTTGGTTTCTTGGTTTAGCAAGAAACAAAATTGTGTATCTTTGTCAACTGCTGAATTTGAGTATATATCCGCAGGTTGTTGTTGTGCTCAAGTTCTTTGGATTCAACAACAATTAAGGGATTACAATGTTTGTGTTTCTTGTACTTCTATTAAATGTGATAACACTAGTGCCATAAATCTATCTAGGAATCCCATTTAACACTCTAGGACTAAGCACATTGATATTAGACATCATTTTCTACGTGATAATGTGCAAAAAGGGAAGGTTGTATTAGAATTTGTTGATACAACTCACCAATTGGTCGATATTTTTACAAAACCCTTAAGTGAAGAACGATTAAATTTCATCAAACATGATTTAGGGATGATAGATGAGTCATTTTTAAAATAGGAGTGATTGGTGGACTTAGAAAACCTCAAGAAAATTCATAAAACTCTTCAAAATTTTTCAGTTTTAAGTCCCCGTACGGCCGTATAGTATTTGGTACGCCCGTACGGATCCTATACGATCAATTCCTTCATTTCTGGCACTTTTTTGCTACGACCTGTACTCATTTTAGTATGACCATACATCATGTGGTATAGCCATACCAAATATGGTACGCCCGTACGCGTCATTTCAAAGAATTTCTTCCAAAATTCTCGTACGGCCGTACGCCTGGGTGGTACGCCCGTACGCGATCATGAATTCCAAACGTCTGTACATCATATGGCTGTATGTCCCACTTGTACGCCCATACGCGATATGAATTTTCAAGGCATTTTTTGCTCGTACGGCTGTACGCCCAACCCGTATGCCTGTACATGACATGAAAAATGATTTTAAAAGCCTCATTTTTCAGTTTTCAACTCATTTTTACTCAGTTTTCTCTCAAATTTCCTCTAAAATCCTCTCTAAACACACTCCCGACCTCTTACATTCCATTTGATCATCCCACATTCGTCATTTCCAGTTGGTTTTTCAATCTTTTCACTGTTTTTCAATTTTGTTTTTACTGTTTTATTCATTTTTAAGTGCCTTTATTGCATTTTTTGATTTTCTGATTATTCTAGGCCTTTTTAGCTTTACGTTCTTTAGAGTTTAATGCTTAGAATTGTGTTTTGAACTTGTGTGTCAAATTTTATTGATTTCTGTGCAGGTTTCATTTTTTAAGTTTTTAAACCGCATCGAAACTCTGCCAAAATTTTTAAAACCTCTATTTTTCACTGTTTTATTGATCTTTGACCATTTTTTACTCATATCAGCCCCTACTGATCACGGTGGCTCTTCCTCACGAAGAGTAAAACACACTTGTCCTCCCGAATCGGGCCCACGTGGCTCTTCTTCTACTTCTGCCGTCAGGACTTCGATTCTGAGTAAGAAAGTTTTCTCTCACTCTTGTTTTGCATGTCATCCTACACTCCGTCAGATCGGACTGGAGGACGAGGTTCAGGGTTATTTGACCAATGTACATTGGTCAAATTTCACCTTTCTCCCTAATCAGTATATTCAGTCTATAGCATTAGAGTTCCTACAGACTTTTTCTTTGTCTACTTCATTTTCCTGTACTTTTCGTCTCTTCCGCAGACATTATTCTTTTTCTGCTTCTAAGTTTGATGCTCTATTTGGATTCTCTTCTGATGGTATTTCGAATGCCAAATCAGCAGTCTTCGACCGTAATTCTTTCTGGAGGAACATTGCCCTCAACACTGCCTTCCGACCCTCTTATCAGAAGGCTTCCTGCCTTAAATCCCCCGCTCTCTTCTATTATCATAGACTAATCTCCTATCTTATCTTCAGAAGATCAGATTCTAATGATACCATTACAAGCACTGACCTCATTTTCTTATACTGCATGGTCACGGGCACTCCTATCCAGTCTGGACACTGGCTTCAGACCTCTTTTCATGAGGCTAGCTTTCAAAAGTAGTCTGGCAGAGCTATTCTCTTCGGTCCCATTATCCATCATATCTGCCATCAACTACAGGCTTTCCCTCCTATCTTCCCCTCTCCAGGACCTCGTGGTCCTAATCTTGACCTCTCGTTCATTGAGCATTCCATGCTCTTTGAACATACTGCTGATGATGAGTTTGTCCTTCATTCTGAGTATATCTTTCGATGACTCACACACCTTCAATCATTAGAACTTCCCAATAACACTATCACTCTTTATGGTCGATGAGCTGTAGAGGTTCTTTAGCACCTGTAGGTTCCACTGCTAGATGATACTCCTGCAAAGTGGCGTGATCAGCCAGATCCCTCTACTGATGCTGCACGTCAGGCGGCCCTTAACCGCAAGGGTCAGAGACACTTCTCGGGTGGATCTTCTTCTTTGGGTGTTATACCCAAGCCTACTGATCCAGCTGCCACTACTTCTACTACTACTGCTGCTGCTGCTCCATCAAATTCCATTTCTCAGCAGCTTGCTACCATTATTGCTTGACTCGACCACTTGGATACCTTTGAGCGTCGTTTCGATCACATTGACCAGCAGCTTGGCCATCTCACCCAGCAGTCTACTACTCAAAGTCAACAGCTTGAGCAACATGTTGCTGACTTTATTGTTACATTCATCTTTTGGATATTATATATATGATGTTCATTCAGTTTATTATTGATGTTTGAGTTTGATTATTATATTAATGATTGTTATATTGATTTATATTTGTTCTCCTTTCCTGTGTGATTTGATTTATTTTTATCTCTTGGCATGTATTCTAAAATAAAGGGAGAGATTTCAAATTTTTAAGTCAAAATTTCATTTAAATGAGTTTTAGCAAATTGAACTTAAATTGATTGCCAACATCAAAAAGGGGGAGATTGTTAGACCCTAGGTTTTGATGTACAAGTCACGTGTGAGTCAATTTAAGTTATTTGCATGTTTTTAATAGTGTTTTGTGACTGGTACGGGCGTACCGATTTTTGTACGGGCGTATCAAATGACTGAGTTGAGTGGTACGACCATACGGCTGACTCTACCTAGTTAGAACTGTTGTATTGAGTTTGGTACGAGCGTACCATTGGGTGGTACGGCCGTACGCGAGCTTGCAGGAAAATGGCTTGTCAGGAAACCTGTTTTGGTACGAGCATACTATTAAGTGGTACGATCATACGTGAACTCGCAGGAAAATTATTTGTTAGGAAACTTGGTTTGGTACGGGCGTATCAAGTGATGGTACGACCGTACCATATTCCCTCTATTTTTCCAACGAATAGATTTGAATTTGTACGGGCGTACATGTCTGGTACGGCCGTACGCGACTTATTAGAAAAACTTTTAAGTCTTTCAAACAGCTAGTTTTTAGTAGAACTTTACACATCTTTCAATTTTAACGAGCTAAATCTTGTAGAGCAACTTTCTTTGAGCATCATTTATCAAGTTCAACTTTTATTTTCAAATATTCTCATTATTGTATTCTCATAACTTAGGGATTAGGTTTTGTAATTGTGGGATTGGTGTGTGATTAATCTTTAGGGATTAAATTGTATTTGAGAGATTATGAGGACAACTCTTGTAAAAGTTTGAGTGTAAGCCTTGAAAACACTAGGATATAAGATTCATTTAGGAATCTATTGTATAAATTGATTAAAAAATTAGTGGAACCCTAAGTTGAGACTTAGGAGAAAGTGGACGTAGGCAAGAGTTTGGCCGAACCACTGTAAATCACATGTGTTGTTTTCCGTAGAGGATTTTCAATTCTTTATTATTAAAAAATAAAAACATTTTTATTATAAAAATAGAAAGAATGGAAATATAGATTTAATTTCAAATTTAAAATTTATATTTTTTATTGATAATATCATAAAATAATTTAAATTATATTTATTTTATGTAATTATATTGGATTAGGAATGTATTTAGTTAATAAAATCTCATGAGATTTTGAATTGATAATTTCCTATTTTAAGTTTATATGATATTTTTAAAAATTGGTATTTTTGTAAAAAAAAAGTAAAAGTTTACAAAGTTAAAAAAAAAAACCTTTAGCAACTGTTAGTTTTGAAAATATCCCCCGTTTTTTTGTATCGAATTGGGCCTTCATCAATAGCCTTGAAACGTGAGCAAAAATACAAAAAAAAAAAGGAAACTTTTGAAAAATTGCAAAAATACAGAATTTTAGTTTTTTTTTTTGTAAAAATATGATATTTAGAAAAATATTTTCAAAAATATGAATTTTTAAAAAATTTATAGAAAATGATATCATATATATGATATACTTCATAAATACTGAAAAAATAACATTTTAATATATATTAAATATTTGATACATATATTTTGAGTATTTAATACTATAATTCTACATTATAATTTTTAACATTAATTTAAAATAACATATCTTTTATATTTTAATTATTTTTAATTTGAAAACACATTTTTATAAGAAATAATGTATTATATATTTAAAAAATAAAAAGCTGAAAAATAAAAAGTATAATATATTTAAAAGATATCATTTTAATATATATTAAGTATTTGATATATATATTTGAAGTATTTGATATCATAATTTTAAATTATGATTTTTCAATATTGATTTAGAATAACATATTTTTTATATTTTAATAATTTTTAATTTTAGAATATATTTTAATAGAAAAATAATGTATTATATATGTTTAAAAATAAAAAAACAAAAAAATATTACAAGAAAATACAAGTACCATATTTTTGAAAATAATAAAAGGTGAAGAACAAATTTGAAAAAAAAGATGCACATACATTTTCAAAAGTACTTCCATACGTCCCCTTAAGTTTTTGAGAAAATACTGTATTCTCGTAACTAACCCATCTGGTCTCCATCTTCCCTGTAATGTTTTTTTTTTAATTTTTTTAATTATTTTTATTGTAATAATATTCTAAAAATGTGTGTGTATATATATATATATATATATATATCCAATATTGAAGCGAGGCAGAAAATATGAGTCTTGTCGCCACTCCATCTCACCTTCGAGGAAAGATTTCCCCTCATCGAGTAAAATATCACGTCTATTATTAAGACAATTGCATGGTCAAGTTTTCACAATTTTCAAATCTATCTAAATTTATGAAATTTTTTTAAAAATGTTTGGATTTTTGAAATTTTTTTAAAAATATTTATTGAAATAATGCTTAAAAAATTTCACATTAATTTTTAAAAAATAAAATTATTATTTTTGAAAATATTCAAACCTTTCCATCATTTTTACAGAAAATTATTATTTTTATACAATTTAAAAAAATATCTAATATTATAAATTGTTAAACAATCCTAGAAGTCAATAAGGCACCCCATTGGTTCACACAATCCTAAAAGGCAAAAATTGCTTGATTGTTGCGTGATCTTTTCGAGGAATTTGTACTGTGAAATTCATTATTCAATTCAGAAATCTATATATATTTATTTGGTATATTTTTATAATTTAATCATTTACATGATAAATTTAAAATTTTTTATAATTTTAACTTTTGGTTTAACCTTTTAATTTTATTATAATTTAAAAATTATTTATTTATATTTATGATATGATTTTGTTTAACTTTTAATATTTTCAAATTCTTTTACATATCGTATTCTTAATATATTTTAATTAAAATATCATAAAAATTTAATATTCTATCTATCTTTTTGGATATCATATTCTTAATTTATCTTAATTAATATATCTAATAAAGTTTGATTGTAATTTCGATACTTTTATTAAATTTTTTCATTTTTACATTAATTTTATATTTAGAATTAATTGAATATTAAATTATAACATTTGATATTTCTCACATATTTATGTTTTTCTTATACATATAAGTGTATAATATACAATCTTTTTTATAATTTATTACATTTGAACCCATTGAATATCGACTTAATATATATGATATACTCTTTACTCTTGAATCTTAATACTAATAAAGGAGATTGAACTATTAAAGTGAGAATACGTCAAATGTAAAACGCTCTTCATGCAAAAAAATAATATTGAGTTTATTAGTTTAGAATTGATTATTATTGATAAGAAGCTAAAAGATAAAAAAAATTTAATATATGTTATTTCATTTTCATTGTAACTCTTTTTTATGTATGAATAATATTTCATTTATATTATATAAAAGAAATTTGAAGCATACTACTATTCAAAAAACCCACATGACTAAGTATAGGTTAAGGTTGATTAAGGGATGTTTATTTTCAATTAAGAATTTAAAGGTTGTATCAAGTTTGGATCATTATCAATTGTTATCAAAAGAATTAATGATCATATTTATCTCTTTAAACATCATTTGCAAACTTGAAGAAAGAATATTGAAAATTGATAAAAATAAATTTTAATTTGTTACCTTTGATTTGGTAGAGATTCACATAAATAGTTATAAAGTTTTGTGAGGTATGTTTATAATCAAATTTTTTTATATTTCCATTTTTTTTAGCATTCTTATATTTTTGTTTTGATGTAAATATTATTGGTTATATAACAAAAATTGATTATTTGAAAACTGTTAAAATGGGAAATCGAAAAAGAGATATTCAAATATTTACCGATCAATAAATATTTAGATTTTTTTAACACTTTATTTTTAAAGTTAACTAATATTTCCATTAGCATTATTTTTTTATCATTTACTTTTATGATTAATTTTATCTTCCTAATATATGTGTTATTGAATAATTTAAGTACAAGATAAACATATGTTATTCTTGTAGTTTGTTACGCAAACAAAAGATAAAAAATCTAGATTAAAAATAACTATTCTAAAGAGAAAGAATCTAGATTAAAAATAATTCGATTTTTAATATTTTTAATATTTGTTGTTGTTTATTATTTGATTTTAATATTTTTTATTTCTTGATTCTTTAAATTTTTAAGCAATTTTTTCAATATTTGTAACAGGACTTAGTGATTGCAAGTGTATGGGTTGTTGTAATATGATTGTCGATCCATGATGACTTTAGTTTACTCAACCCAATTTAAGGAAACTAATATGCAATCCTAAAGGAAACTTGAATTCTCAAATCAATTATGCACCAACTCTTGTTAAAAAACATAACCAAAAGGATTTAAATTTTTTAATTAAAATCAACAATAAGTTCAAACATTCATAACAAGTATAAACTTAAACATCATAAAATCACTCATAAATGAGGTTAAAAGTATCAATCCTTAAGGGGTTTTAATCACACAAAGCCACATAACAAGAAATAAAAAAGAAGAAGAAATATGATAAACTCAAACTTTCTCTCTAATTCTTGCTCTGAAAATTTTCTGCAATATTCTACAAATGGGTGTTGATTTCCTCAAGCTTGGATGTCCTTTTATCATCAATGGGGAAAAGAAGGAGATGGAAGCTTTTCATCTTCCTTGTGCTCTTTAATTTACTATTCATAACATCTCATTACTATTACGAAAAACATCAAGTAACCCTCATTTGCCTCTTGATAAGCATACCTTGAAATGCATGCCAACTCAAACATTTTAACAGCATTGTGCTCGCCCCAACATGTTTTTTTGCATTTCCAACTTCAATGTTTGTTGTGATCGCAGAAGGAATTGTTACTCTTGCAACGGATTCATTTCCTATTTTTCTTGCATTTCATCCTTAAAACTCCTTTTCCATTGTACACACTCAACAAACACAAATAAAGCATAACCAAAAATATTCAAAAACTACTTAAAATAATATACAAACTCATGCACATCACTTAGAAAGCGTATAAAGTGTAATTAAAAATAATTATAAAAATCATTGAAAAAAGGATTTGGAAATGAACAATTTTTTGAAACATATGAAGAAAACTAATAAGTCATTTTATAATTTCAAATTAAATCTATGATTAATTATATTAAAAAATAAAATCTTTTTCTTTTTTAATAATCATTTTAAAATTAAATACATTGATATGAATTTATGACTAATTATAATTAATTAATCTTTTATATTCTTTTAATAATCATATTATAACTTTACATACACACACATATAAAAATACATTGATATTTTTATTTTACTTTTTTTTCTTTACAATTTTAAAATATATTAGAGTATTAGAATTGTACTTTTTATTTGATGTAAAACCTCTAAATACAAAAAATAATTTTAAATATAATTATAAAAAATAAAATCACAAAAAATTATTTAAAAATTTAATAATATATTTCATTAAAATTTATACATAATGCTATTTTCATGCCACCGACAAATTTGGTACCTACAAAAACATTTGGCTTTGAGTGCTATTTTATAAAATAATTTTTCAAAAAATATTATTTAGTTTTCCATTTTCCTTTATTTCGTTTGTTACGTTCATTTTTAATTTCTCTTAAACAAAACTAATTTAAGGTAATTTATTTACTTTGTAACTATTAACAATTGATTCTTGACCAAATTAAAAATCAAATCACTTATTGGTATTTTTTTGCATTCTTAACTAAATTATTTGAATAATTTTTTTTTTAAAAAAACTAGTTTATTTTTCGGTTAGTATTATTTAATTATAAATTTAATTAAAGTCTTTCATATATTAAAAAAATTCTAAATTGAAAGATTTTGACAACATGAGATTAATGAAATTCAAATTTAAATGACAAAGTCAATTAAGTATTTAATTATTAATTGGATGATTAAGAGGACTAACTAAAATGAAAAGGAAATTTAAATATTAAAATTTTTGGTTCAAAAATTAAAATAATTTAAAAAATCAGATGAAAATTAAACTAAACCAATCAAACCAAAATTGAATTTGGTTTGATTTATAGATTTTCAAACCGAGAAATTTTTGATCCAATTCGATTTTACATATCAAAAGAAGGGCTTTTTACAAAAATACAAAAGAAAATTGAAAATTGTATAAATATAAAAATATAATTTTTTACCAAAATACGAAATTTAAAAAATTATTTTTAAAAAAATAATTTTTAAAACAAATTATAGTATCATATACATATAATATACTTAATAGATATTGAAAAAATATTATTTTAATATATATTTAATATTTAATACATATATTTTAAATATCTGATACCAAAATTTTAAATTATTATTTTTTAGTATTAATTTAGAATAATATATCTTTTATATTTTAACAATTTTTAATTTTAAAAGCTATTTTTATAGAAAATAATGTATTATATATTAAAAAATAAAAAACTAAAAAAATACAAAAAAAATGAAAAAATGAAATTTTTGAAAATAAAAAAGTTAAAGAATAATTTTTTTTAAAAAAAATTAAAAATTCAATTTTACAAATACTTTTACGCATATCCTATAATTTCAGAAATAATTTCCTTAATTATTCCGATAATTGACCCTTAAAAAGATCTAATTAAATTCAGTAAGAAGGTCCATCCCTATGATTGACGTTGATTTTCACCGACTCAGCTTTGAATATTTCAAACCGATAAAGAAACATTTGAATGATACAACAATTGAATACGAAAATAAAAAAAAAATAAAAAAATTAATGAATATTTTTTCTTATTTTTAATTCGAAACTTGAAGGACGGAGAATATCATTATTCCTCCCTCCTAACCGTAATATAATTAAATAAATAATTTTACATGAATTTATATCAAAATAAATTTTATGAAATTAAATTAAAAAATATATATAAGTTATTTATATTTTTTCCCTTTTTCTTACGTTCTCGTTGAAAGATTTTAAAGACTGAAAGGACCCATTCCTAAGAACAGAACAGAACAGCAATCACCTAAAAAATTAAATATATAAAAAAAAGTGAAAATTATTTTTTTAAAAAAAAAAATAAAAGTTGAATATATTATGATTCTGCAATTGGTATATTAGAAAACAGAGTCAGCGTGGCAACAACCATTTGAAAAGGATACCTGCAATATTCTTGTTATTTTAATCAGGAAATTTCAGTTTAAACTGCATGTTGACCTGTGAAACATGCATGCAAGGTTCAGACACAACCAACAGTTTATCGTGAGGGTTGTTGGAAATTCTTGTCATGTTTCTCTCTTCTTATATATTTATTCATGTTCCTTTCCAATGTTGACTGCATATTTTCTCGTACGACCTCATTTTCTATTTAAAAAATATATATGATGATGGGTCTTATGGAATTACCTTGCAATATCATAGCAAACTAAATCAATATAATTAATATTTCTCCTTTTGGATGCCAACAACTTATCTATCAAGAAATAGCTTATTTTCTTGTTTGAATTTCCTGAATTATGGTGTGCAATTTAGTGAAAATTTACATATTTTGCTTTTGAAATAATTATAAAAATAATAGATATCAAATGATTTTTGAAATTTGTGTAAACATAATAGTATTTTTTGTAAAAATAATTATTTTTTATGATAACTCTATAATAAACTCAAAATAATATGAACTTGAAATAAATATGAAGTCAATCTTTTTAAAAATTAAAATAAATCTATATTTAAGTTATATTTTTTGTAATTTTTTTAAAAAAAATTGGATATTTTTTAAAAATATTTTTGGTTCTGACAAAGTTAGAAAAACTCAAGTTTTTTAAACTTTTTTTCTATTGGAAATACTGAATAAATTTAAATTTGATTTAATGATGATGATGATATATATAGAAGGTTATTATAATTATAAAGCAATACCAAATCATGTATTATAAGCCGCATCAACACGTGTGAAAGGACGAACTTGGGATAAAATTTGGAAAGAGAGAGAGAACCCATCAAGATCGACCAAAACGACAGCGTTTCAGTAGCAGCAGGTGGCAACCTCGCTTTGTGAAGATGAGCAAAGAAAAACAAAAAAAATCATATTTAATAAAAAAATTTGTAAGGATCCTGCGATGGTCAAGGAGGCTGCTGCTTTCAGAGGGTTGTTGAAGAAAGTGGAAGGTTTTTCTTTTTTTTTTTTTTTTTTGGTTGTTGTGTTTTTGCCCAAAAGTTATTGGAAATTGCTTTTGAAAATTGATGGGTAATTACAATTCCAACTTTCTTTTGTGTTTGACTAATTTATTGATTTGTTTGGAAAGTAATCCAAATTATTATTCGATAATCATCTTATTTTTCATATAAATTAAAAATAATTTTATCTTTATCTAAAGAATATTTTATCCAATTTTCTCACATTAACATGTGCTTTTAAACAATGATCACTATCATTAAAGAACAATTTAAAATAATTTATTTTGTACTATATATATATATATATCTATATAACAAAATATTTTAATTAATTTATAAAATTAAATAATGAAAAGTAATTAATTTAATAAAATAATTTTGAAATAAATATTTTAAAACATTTAAAATATTTTTCAATTATATTTTTAGATGTATTATAAAATAACTACAAAAATATAATTTAATCAGTTATAAATCATTTAAATTTTTAAAATTTTTTAGAATATAATGCAATGTTTATTATATTACATTCTTAATTATATTATTTGGATAATAAAAAAAATTTAATATACTATGATTATCAATATTTATATTATCAAATTTACTTAAATTAATATATTTCTAAATATATGCAAATTTATATGTATTTATTATTTTATTTTTTCATTATAACTACATACAATAATTTTACTAATAATTAATTCATTATTAATATAATTATTTGTAAAATGAATATCCAAATGTCTAAGCATCGGGATTAGGATTTAAGTATTTGGACTCGCAATGAAGCTAAAAAACAAAATTTAAAATATTAATATCAAAATTGATGATCTAAGACCCAATATTAATTATAAATCATATTATTTTTATATAATTTAAAATAACATATTAAACTATATTGCAATTCATTTGTATTTATATTTTAATAGCATAGTATAGTTATAATAATATTACATTATACTTTTAATTATATTACATTGTAATATATCTCCTTAAATATGACTTTAAATATTTTATCAAACTAATTCATAAATTGAAAGATCATAAACTTTAAAATCAAAAACTTTGTTACAACCACATTAGAGACCCTAGGAGTTAGGTCTTTATGTGTGCATATGCGTAGATGTATGGTAGGATTGTCATACGTATATGATGATGTATGTTGTGAATGAATGTATGCATTGATGGTTTGATGCTTGTGTATCTATGTGTTGCTATATGTGTGTTGTATGTGATTGATTGTGTGTCGTCGCCTTATTGGGAAGCATGTCTTCTCGGTTGAATGAGGGACGGCTTGTGTATGTGTTAAGTATAGCCCTTATACTGGTATAGGGGCAGATGTTGGAGCGGAGTGGAGAGAGCGAGTGGAG
>CANYBF010866232.1:0-31345 GCA_948192965.1 Dalechampia spathulata
AAGTCCATAAGGTTTAAGTTAGGCTATTGGGTTGGGCTATGATATGGCAAGTGACAGTCACAGGCCATATTAGTCACAGACGGGCCCAGGGCCTGACTTAAGCTGAAAGGGTTTCAGCTTAACCTAATTTTGGAATATAAATATGTTGTTATAACCAAAATTATGTGAAGCCGCACCATTCTTCTTCCTTTGGCCAAAATTACACTCTTCAGCATAAGGAGAATTCGACCTTCACAAGAGTAATTGTGAGGAAGTCGAAAAATTCCATAAGTTTTTCTTCTTTTTCTTTACTAGTTCACTGGAAAGGAGATAGAAGCAATTAGTTGCTTGCTTAGACATCCTTGTTTCATGTGGATACTGTTGGAGGCTGCCTATCTTGGTGGTTTTTGGTTTGCTACAACCTTAAACGTTTTAGAGATAAAGAACGAAGGACATCTGCATTGAAAGTAAGAGTTATTATCCAATATGCCACTCCTAATCTCTAAACTGTTTTCTCTGTGTTTTGATGCAAAGATCTTCTTTTGGTTTGTTGTTTTAAAATGAAAATTTTAAATTTCTTCTACTGCTTAATCACTAAACAAATCAATAAAACACATAGCATGTAAAATGTTACGCTTTGGGTATGTAACACTATATGCCAGAGATGAGACACTGGTGGGGTCAATGATAACTTGCATTATCAATATGTTTCTTCATTCCTAAGTAACTATTTTAACCATGCTTTCATTCATTCTCAGCAGTTTTAATACCATATTACATGGTAATTTGCATATATTAGAACCATACTGTACATAGCATTCATCGTTTATATACAGATCATATTCATCCTTATTCATGCATAATTTGTATAGTTTCTATAGAATAGTTTACTTTACTTTAAAGTTAGCCTAGTGTAATTAGAATTAGTTGTTTTGAGTAAGTTTTCTAGGTGCCATTCTATACCTAATTAGTTTTTAGTACTAGAAGCTTATTTTCTCCTTATAATTTTGTTTTGATATAGTTTTTTAGGATATTTCTAAGTCACACGAGTCCTACATGACTCGTGTATGACCTAAACGACTCATGTAGGTCTTGTTCTCCCCTTAAGTACCTTTTCCTTAATTCCCACAAGTCATACACAACTCGTGGACATCACACATGAGTCGTGTACGACTCGTCAGCCTTCGTTAGTTCCATATTTTGCTACCCCCGAGTTGTACACAAGTCGTCGACATCCCATACGACTCGTGGAAGACTCAGACCTCTACCTTACTCCCTCCTTTCCATTCCCACGAGCCTTACACGACTCATGTGCACCTTACACGACTCGTGTAAGGTATTTTTGGTCATTTTTCCATCTCTTTCATTGACGGTTAGATCAGAAAATGAAGGGTTAGGATTAGAGGGGCAGTTCTGATGGGAATTAAATGTGGGTTGAGTGTGGAAACCAGGTATTGAGTTATTTTGGGAAAGAATATTAGGTTTTAGAAAAGAGAGGAGAGAAGAACTAAGAGGAGATACGATTTAGCTTTCTAACTGGTTTTTATTGATCGTGATTTGCAGCAATTGAGTTATCAAGAAATTGAAGAAGCTTTCTAAGCATCTGGATTGGGCAAACCAGAAGGTCTAAAGCTGGGAGCAGCTGAAGAGTCTAAATCTAGTTCTCATTTTAATTCTGTCTCTTTTCTTTACTGTAGTTACTTTCTGAATTGAACAATGGTTGTGGTGTTTTTATTATTGTTCGTTCCTTTATTTCAGTACTTTTACTTTATGCCCTAATTGAGAATTAGGGTTAGATGATATGATACTTTGTCTCTATTTTAATTAATGAATCAGTTTGTTTTCATGTTTCCATATGATTTATATGTCCTTAATATATTCTATTATTGAGATGATGGCCAAAAGTAGTATGTAGGTCTATTTTCAATAGGTAAGGAGTTTCTGGGAGGAAAGTTATTACACTTAAGCATTGCTTTAAGATTTAAACTGATTTAATTAATGAAGAATCTTGATAGTTTCATACATTCAACCCTAAAAATAATTGTACTATATGTAATATATTCTTTTGTCATTAATATAATGTTAGTTTAATATGTTTGAAAATAATTAATGTTTGTTATTGCCTAAATAATTAATGAAATCGATGTCTAGTACTTGATTACCATCAATCCCAATGAACGACACCTTTATACTACAATTATGACCTGTATTCTTGCGGAAGCATAATTATTTTATTAAGGATTATAAATTTAAAGTTTGTTGAATTATGTGCATGTGAAGTTTATTCTATTTATACGCCAACAATATATTAATGAAATTTTGGCCCACAGATGAAACTCTTTGACATATAAACCCATAATTATTAACTTGAATAGACCTTTTTCCTTCTAATAAAAATATTTTGGTGAATTAAAAAATTATTTTAGTTCAATTTGTATAATATGAGTTAAAATTGATTGAACATATTTGAAGAATCTGCAAATAAAAATAATGTCAAAAATTAACATAAAATATTCATGTAACAAACAAATTAAATTTGTTTATTTTCTTGAAAATAACATTATAATTGTTTACTTTATTTGTAATGATATTTAATTTAGTTTATAGGACATAAATAAACTTATTTTGAATAATTTAACTGTCATTTTTGATTTTTTAACCATTTTGATTTGAATAAAATATATTAGATATAACTTATCAAACCAATCTATAAGTGTTACTCGATAAATATGTGGAACATATATGATGAATTAAGAAAATGAATCTTGAATTGAATAGCAGTTATCATACATAGAAAACTCTTCTAACATTATTAGGAGACATGTCAACTATATTTGATAGTAACCTACAAATGGTTATAACAGAGAATCATTTCTGTTTGTATAATTCAATGAATAGTTGCATGTTAAATACTTTTCTGTTTTTTTTTTTTGGAAAAAGTAAAGTTAAATATAGTTATTGTTGTTGGTGTAAAAGAAGGTCAATAAAAAATGAATTGATAAAGAGTTACAGAGAGTTATTATGGCAGAAAATCAGGGTGTTTTACTATTGGTAATGAACTTTCAAAGAAGCTTCCTTGATATATGGGAACAAATTGCAAGATGCAATCTACTTTTCCTAAAGCTATCCATATATATATATATATATATATACACACACACACACATTATGACCCTCCAAAGCTTTCTCCAATACTAAATTTTATTTGATATAGTGGGCAATGATAAAGTTAATCATTACCAAAGAATAATATTTTTAGAATGACATCAAAGGTTTAATATTTCGGCATTATCTGCTTCAAATATTTCAATACATGCATGCATGCATGTACTCAGCTTTTCATAAAAGGGATGCTTTTTTTATATAATTTTTTTCTTTTACAAAATTACATTATTGAATTTTAAAATTATTTTTAACACCATAGTTTCATGACCTAAAATGCATTTTTAAGTAAGCCTTTATAAAACATATATATATAATTTTACCCTCCTTTCAAACAAGAAACATGCATGGCTTTATGGGAAAAAAAGAGAAGAAGATAAAAAGAAAAGAACAACTCTACAAAATAATGATATTATCATGATGCTTTTTATTTGCTAAGCTTTTCCTAGTTTATATTCTCAGAGGCTTTATTCATTAGCTTTCTTTGCTTTACTTTCTTTCCTCAAAATTAAACCATTTAATTTAAAATATAAATAGAAATTGATTTGACGATCAAATAAAATAAATAATTCAACGAGCAAAATATTACTTTCATAAATGAAAAAGTATTCATTACAATTACCAAGGATCACTTCACACTTTAGAGATATTCAAAGCTCTATTTCTCTCATAAATAATTTTTTTTAAAAAAAAATATTAAAAAATGTTCTCTCTTTTTTTTCTCTCAATATTTACTTAGGAATATATATATATATATAATATAGTTTTGATTTATGGATCTCACACACAGCTTCACAGGAAAGACAATGCTTTATAATTTTTCTTACTCTTTCAACTTTCTTTGCTTTCTGTCTTTCTTGTCTCCTTGTCTTTTCTTTACCTTTCTTTTTCTTCTTTCTTTTTTCCTTTTCCTTTTCCTTTTTTCTTCCCTTTCTTTTCTTTTCTTTTCTTTTCTTTTTCTCTTTGATTTTCTCAGCGGATAGGGCACCTGATTCTCTTCTTCACCACCCTCTTTTTTTCAAAAAAACAGAAAAAATGTCGCAACATAATACACACGAACCGGGCGCATTTTCTTTATAAAATTATTAATCGTAATTTTATAAAGACGAGCAAACCCTAATAAGAACTTTTGGATGATTTTGAAAATGATAATACAAATATATTGATATATTTTTTTTCTTCATATATAAAAATTTTAGTATCAGTGTGACCTTCCCAGAGTGAACTCCAAATTAGGCTTCTTGGGGCTAGTCCCTGAGATTGTTGAAGAGCTTACATCTGATATTTTTTCATAGCTTAGGCACTTTGGATCCAACTCCTTCTGTTGCAATAAAATAATAATAATAATAATATAATTCATTTTAATTATCATGAAACCTGGAGGAATAGTAAAATAGAATAATAGAACAATTAATATAAAGAAAATTCAGAAAAATAAAGAAAAAAGAGCTATTCCGCACATTTTGAAAGCCTGCCAAAGTTTGTCAATTGTACAGTTTTCAATAACTTCTAGTCCCTAAGCTACTAATTATTATGTAATAAAATTAATAATAATAATAATATATACAATGCAATTGTTCATTAAATAATTTGGCAATTATTTATTTACTTTTCTACATAACAAATTTAACATTATTATTATTATTATTTTATGTCACATTATTATATCATTATACATTTGGACCCCTATGGCTCCTATTCCCCTATACTTATTGACCTCAATAGCCTATACAATGGTCAAAAAAAAATAAAAAATAATTTATGACTTGCGGGAAAGGAAAAGCACAGGTTCTAGGTCACAGGGTGCAGTTTAATAATGCATTCTTCAAATTATTATAAAATAATAAGATGTTTTATTATAATTATATGGATTAATATATGTGATGGGTGTCCATTAAATTATTTATTTATGGTTATAAAGGAAAAAATAGGGAGTAAAAAGAATGAACTTTCCACATCAAAAGAGCACCTTTCTCAATTCCTTAAAAGACTTTGAAAGTTACAAAATTGACCCTTGAATTAAATGAATGGGAGTAAGCAAATTAAGCTTTTGAAAGGGCTACGCCTTTCTTCTTTCTTTCTTTCTTTCTTTCTTTCTAATTTGCATGACGTGAAAAAGAAGGGAAGAAAAATGAATGAATAAATAACATAAAGGCATCTTCTTTTGGTAAATCATTCCAACAAAGTCTGCATGGATTTAGAATAATTTGTGTTTGATTTTCTTTTGTAATGAGAGATGATGACGAGGACAATATGGGAAATATGGAAAAGGAACTATGAGAATTTTGGTACCTCAAGGGATGGTAAGTTTCCATAAGAATCATTTGGTTTCACATGCAACCAAGCTTCCCTGAAAGAAACCAACAGATTGAGAGAATATTTGCTATCAGTGGAAGCCATGCACAAGCCATACACCAATTTTAATAAATAAATATATATATATATATATATTCAATCAAAAAACAATTAAAGCTAACTCAGACAAGAAAGCTATCTTTTTCATTCTCTTGCTTACACTTCTTCCCATCTTTACATTTCATTTCTTTCTTCTTTCTTCTTCTTCTACTTCTCATCTTGTGATTTCAAAATAAAGTTCCGTTCATCCCCGTGTGATTACCTATTACTCTTTCTTTTCAACTTTTTTTTTTATAGATATTCTTTCTCGTAATGAATTAAAACCTATTGAATTAATCAAAAAGTTATTCTTCCATAATTCAAGACGTAAAAATACAAGATTTTGATCATCGGGATGAGTTTCGAGTTGCTAAAATTTCGAATAATGGTCCATCAACAAAGGGTTTTTAACTTTGACACTAAGTATTCTAATAGTAGGAAACTTTTTGAATAGCGCTAAATTATGCGAGCCCACAAAATCCAAAGGAAAGAGATATCTCCATTATTATTTTTAGGTGGATTTTCTCATATGGGTTGGTATTATTTTAATTCTTTATATATATATATATATATATAATTTTCTTTCTTTTTCTTTTACTTTTTCACTCACAACTAGAACAAGAAAGAGTATAATTACCCCATGATGGTGTTTCAGTCTTCATGGTTGTGGACAGACAGAACAAAAAATCAGTTAAAATCATCATTTCCTTATATTCTTTTTAAATTTTTTTTTCTATTTTCTGGTGGGTTTCTTGCATGTAACTTTGGTTGCATGTGGTGACACAGGGCAGACTCTATTCTTATTAAATAATCACTATAATCTGAAACATCATTAATTAGCTCCACAAAACACAAAGCTTAGGGTGATTAAATTTAATTAAAATCTAACATGATTTTTTTAAAATCACGTTTATATAGTAATGCACGAAACCCAAAGACTATATGGTGAGAATAGATTTGAAAAGGAAAAAAAAGAATTTTTTTTTTTTAAAAAGAAGAAATATAGGACATGGAGAATCAACTTTAGTAGACTGTCCTTAGAACATGCATTGCTTAAAATGGAAGTCAAAAAAATTGCTTTCAATTTAAGTTTGATTATTTGCTTTAATTATTGCTTCTTAATTATAAAAAATTGCCAATATATATGTGTGTGTGTATATATATATATTGCTTTTGTAATTTTCCTTTTATTTTTTTGTTTAACTTTTCAATGCAGTATAAATTAACATGAAAACAGTTAAAACCTGGAAGAATTGCTCCAGAGAGGCTTGTCCTGAAGGTCACTATTTTGTCTTCCATGGTGAATTGATGTTTCAGACTTCCTTGAGTTCTGAAACTCCAACATAAAATCTTCAGAAGTATCTCCAGAAGATCCATTGTCAAATACATCAGATTGTCCTGTCAATATACCCGATATTATAACCAAAACAAATAACATTTTAACATGGAAAAATCATCGTGACCATTTATATATACACATAAAAAATGAATAGATGAGATGGTAAATCAGCTTTTGCTTTACTCGGGTGTCTCAAGTTGGAATCCGGGTATGAAATATATTAAAAACCGAGTGGTTTTTTGGGTAAGAGAAAAAGGAAACATACAGTGAAAGAACATATAATGAATAGTGTATACCTGAAGAAGCTGCGGCTCTATCAGTTGTTTTTACAGTTCGGTACATCTGCAGTTGAATTTTTCAGAAACAAATTCATTTTCAGATTAGCAACTGTGAATTGAATGAGGAAATAAGATTAGGGTTTTTGAGGAAAAAAACATACAGACATGGGTTAAAGAAAAAAGACCAATATACTGTTGAGGATCATGCAGAGATATTGGTGTGATGCAGTGAGAGTACGAACTGTAAAAAGTGAGCTGTAGATATGTAATTTGGAACAGAAGCATTTATGCTAAAATAAATGCACAAACATTCACCAAAAACTATTCACATATAAACTATTACTTTATTACCTTTGACTACATAATTTCAAACACGGGATTCATTCATTCGATATCTATTATTTCATTTTCAAATTTCAAACTCGAGATATTGGAACCAATGCAGAAGGGTTTCTTGTTCTTTTCTATGTACTTATTGAGGAACATCATAGAGATAAAAGAAATGGGAAATGACGATAATGTTAACCATGGTTGAAAAGATTAAAAGAAAAAAAAAACCTGTGGTTGAGAAACCCAACTGAGACGGAGAGAGAGAGAGATATCATTGAGAAATGATGGTGTTTTGTACTTGGTTTTTTTTGTATGTATTTTCAGAAAATTATTTTCTTTCCTTTTCTTTTCCACGTTTGGTGCAAGAGAAAATGGTATTTAAAGAAGGAAAAAAAATATAAAAGGAGAGGGGAAAAAGATAAATAATTGGACTGAGTGTAAACTTGTCTTGGCTTGGGGTATGACTCATATAGATTTTGAATTCCTTGGGCTTTGTCTTTCTTGATTTCTGAAATGGATAGATAATAATAATACTCTTTCTCTTTCTTTCTTTCTTTCTTTCTTTCTTTTTTTGTTCTCTCTGCTTGTGTCTGTGCCTGTGGCATTATTTATTGATTTATATTAGCTCTGTTTCTGGTTCATTCTTCCAAGCAAAAAGCTGTGAATTAGCTTAGCAGCAAGCAACCATCAGATCTACCAGGGAAAAAAAAAAACTAAAAGGATCTCAGAGAGGGAGGGAGAGAGAGAGTCTCTGTGGAGGAAGCATTGGTATTTGTAATCTATATATAAATACCTTCCTCTAATGTAGTATTAAAAATACATTATGCAGATTTAATTCTCTTTATTTTGTTTAAAAAACATGTATCGATTTGACATTGTGAACTTTTAGCAGAAAATGAGGAAGATTAACATGCAAATTAAGCAGCGAAATTGCAGGGAAATACTTAGAATCTTCTCAGTAAGTAGAAAATTCAGTTGAGGTTATTGAAGAACAAGACTTGTTAATTGCTTTTGTTTTTATCTTACCTGTAAATGAGACTTAACATGTGCCAGGGTGAGATCTTTCACATCCATGAGCTCAAGAACTGACTTGGGTGTTGCTCCTATAATCCCACAAGACCATCAGAAAGGAGAAGAAGAAGACAGTATCAATGGATAGAACTTGATTTTGGATAAGTTAAAATAATTGTAAAGCAGAATGAACAAGTAAACAGCATACTTTCATGGCCACCCAAAAGCTCAACAGCATGAACAAAACGAGCATGAAGCGTGGTAGTCCATCGCATCCTTGGTGCTCTCATGTTTCTTTTAGCTGGAAACCTTGACATTAATCTTGATCTCAAATACCCTTGTGACTGGAAGGGACTTAAGCTTGTTGTAGACGAGTTGTTATTAAGGTTAGTTGGCAAAGAAGAAGCTTGAGAGCAACTAGTAATGGCGGTGGTAGCTGTAGTGGAAGAAGTATCTAAAGGCTTTTGATGGGAGAATGAGAAAGCAGGAGAAGTTGGGTTTTGGTATACAGGAATCCCTCTAATGGGTCTGAGGAAGGCAAGTTCTTGGCTTATTAGACCTTGTTGTTGGTTCTGAAAAAGGGGAAGATGTTGATGATGATGAAGAAGAAGATTATGGTTTTGTTGTTGGTGGTGAAGTGGGTAATGATTTTGTTGAAAGTGATTAAAAAGATCAGAATCATTACTATAATTATTACTACTGTTTTGAAAGAGGTGAAAATGGTTGGAATTAGAGTCTGAAGAAACCCTTGGATTTGATAAAGATAGCTCAAAACTAGTACTAGTGGAGTTACTAATATTATGATGATCATGAACAGGTTTTGGCTTCGTAGAGATAGGGTTTCTTTGGTCTAAAGCTCTCTTCCAGAATCCTAAATCCATGTCCTCTTCTGTTCTTCTCCATGTAGAACTGGTTTTGCCGTTTGGTGGGCTGATTTGAAGAGATAAATCTGGCTGAGCAGGGAAAAGCTCCATAATCACTAACCAAACCAAGCAAAGCCAAACCCTTATCTTATTCCTCAGTACACTTCGTTTGTCCCTTTGGCTGCTCTTATGTCCTCCTGCTGCTGAGATAGGGCTCAAACAGTAAGCCAAAGGAAGGATCAAGGGAAGAAGATAACAGAAAGGTAGGTTGCCCAACTACAAACAAAACGAAGCTAGCGATTGAGGGAAAAGGGAATGCAAAATTAGAGCTAAGATATCTGGGTTATTGAGGGAGGAAGAAAGTTGAGAGGAGTAGTTGAAGAGATTTGAGATAGAGAGATGAAGAAATGACGAGTTATGAAGGGAATGGTTGTTTCTTTTGTGTGAAGTATATGTGAGAAAATGACACTTGAGGAGGGACTCTATAAGAGGAGAGGAGAAAAGAAAGAAAGAAAGATGTTTTTTTTCTTTGGTGGACGTGGGGGTTAGTAGGGTACTATAGGCTAACAAAGTATCAGCCCAAAAATTACATAATTATATTAATCATTTATATAACCTTATAACTTCTATAAAACTTTATTACAAAATAATATTTGCTATAATTAATTTCATATAAAAACTTTATTGTTTTATTTAGTATAAGCTTTTGAAGTCTGTAATTATCTCTTAGCTTTTTTATTTCTTTTTATCAAAGCTCTCCAAGACTTCATTTACACTTTCTTTCTAAACCCACACACTCTCTTCCTTTTATACTAGAGCCTTGCCTTTTCCTAGCATAAAGAAAAATATACTCATTTTTAAGTATTTTTTTATTTTCAGAAATTCTATTATATTATTATTTGGATCTTAAAGCATTGACAAAAATAATCATTTTCAAATATTTTAATTTAAAAATAACAAAATGTTATATTATTATTATGTATCATATCCACCATGATTTCTATTAGGTATCTTTTTCTTTTTTCTGGTGACCTACATTAGGGTTTATTTTATTTCCAATTACAGCCACTCAATTATTATGATCATGATGGAAACCCTAATTCTCATAAATGACAATATTCTTTCTGTTTAACTTTTTTAACTCTTACAAAATCATCTTCTCTTTCATTTTCTCGTGAGATTTTGATTGTCTTAAAGTGTTCCTTCAGGATTAGCATGGGCAGGGCCAGCCAGCTCTGAAACCACAACCATTCCAAAACCCAACCATCTAGAATCTGGTTCAACTCGAACCATAACTCTTATATTACGGTTCAGCTCTGGTTCTTATAAATACTGAAGTTTGGATTATAAATATTGATTTCAAATCAAAATTTATGGTTCAAATTCAAATCAAAAATCAAATTAAATCGATCATGAAATTAGAATAGTCATACACTGATTCGAGTATTAAATCAAAATTGGATAATTATAAAACCATTTAAAACTGAAATCATGAATCAATGGGAAACCATCAAATTGTAAATCACTCTATAAAAACCTATAAGAAGACCGGTTCTTGTCCCAATTTGATTCTCAAACCGAAACTATCACTTTTGGAACCATGGCAACATACTGACGGATGCTAATATCAAAACTATGGTGGGGTAAAAGTAAAATGGACCATAGAAAACAAGGAGTAAGAGAGGAGTTTGAAGCGGTAAACATGCATTACCAGTTTTAAGGTACTAGTGTAATAAAACAGGACACAACTGATCACTGCCTATTTTAGTGTTTCAGACAGCAAAAGGTTATATATGATAGGATCTGCCTTATACATATGTAATAATAAAAATTAATATATCCGCAGCCAAATTAACAAGTCGTATTTCACTTTAAGATTTGCATTTATTGTTTTTTTTTTTTTTGGGAATTAAATTTGGCTGGTTGAATGAATTACTCATCGAATCTTTTTTTATGCCTTCCTAAATTTTATCTTCTTTTTTTCTTTTTAATGGTGTTTTTGTTAGCTTTTTTTAATTGCCAGTTTTTTTATATAAATTTATTCATAAACAATTATTCTTTTAGAATAAAATCCATCCTACTTAATATTATTTTTCTTTTATAAATGTTTATTCAAGTTCTAAAAATATTTCAAAATTTTAAAAATTCATAACTTAAATATTATAAAAGTTTCATTTAGTTAAGAAATTTTGTGTTTCTCAATAATAAAAAATGATTTATTTGAATACTGAGAATAAGAATTAAAAATAAATAAAAGTATATACATATATATATATATATACATATGAAGATAATTGGATAATGTAGAAGTTAGATATTTCATAAAGAAATAAAAAAATTTAACCAAAATTAAAAAATATAAAAATATATATTAATTTTTTAACGATGACATTTGCTTATGTAGAGTTTATATATATATATATATATATATATATATATATATATATATATATATTATTAATTCATGTCTAAATTATAAAATTTTTGAAAATAGCATAATTCCAATAAAAGGGAAGAAAGGTGTTGATTAATAAAAATATTTGAAAATGATTTTATACTATCAATAGCAGTTAGATGGGATGTCAGTTAATTAGCTGCTATAATTAGTTAATTAATTGAATTTTAGAATATTAATTAGCTGCTATAATTAGCCATTCAATTTAACTAATAGAATTTTGTACAATTAAGTAGCTGCCATCATTGAATTTTTTTCAGCTTAAGTTTAATAAAATTACAGTTGTAATCAATGAGCTTATGATGAATAATGTCCAAGTCAAATCAAAATGTTTCAATTCAATTAATCCAAAGAATATACCATTCTTTCATTTTAATGCCAATTCTCATTAATTTTAATGAACAATCTAAAATATGATTCATCAACACAATATAATAATTATTATTGGAAGCAAAAACAATTGCATTTATCAATTTGATTTAATATAAATATTTTTGAATTTATAATTAAGAAATATAAATAATCACTTGATTAATATAGGATTATTATTTATTTTACATGAAAATTTACAATAAAAATTTAAAATGTATGATTTTATAATAATGTATTATTCTTTTATGGAAAGAAAAGGTATGAACAAGTTGGTGGTATATAAATTAAGTAGATATTTTGTTTTTGTGGGTAATTGGTGGTTGATTGTTTATTAATCAATGTTAATGGAATAAAAACAGCTACTAGTATACTTCCAAAAATCAAGCAAAAGTTGTTTTGATCTTTTTTGACTTTTCTTTTCTTGGAAAATTGATGGGTATTGGGTTCCTTTTTCTTTTCCATACACTAATTAATGTCTCATATTTTATAACATTTGGTATTTTCATCTTTCTAATTATCTTTCATCCCCCCACCCCCCCTCCCCTTTAATGCCCTTGACATGTTAGCTCACGTGTTGCTATTGATTTTTTTCTTGCCTTAAATATATATTTGTAATCATTATTGTACAAAAAATAAACAAATTTGATTCTACAAATTATAATCGTTAGAGATATATAAATTATTCATATTTTTTTATCTAAATAGTTTAAACGTTTAGATAGAATAATTTATTTAATATGGTATTGAGGTCTCTACAATGAAAAGATCATTTACATGTCGTGTTAGAGATATATAAAATCATTCTTAAACCTCTAATAACCTAAATTTTTAGATTAAATGATTTTGTAAAAAAAATATTTAAAAATAAGATAAATAATTATTTTTGAAAATCAAAATAATAAAAGAAAATAAATAATAATAAGGAAAGAATTATAGCAAGAAAGGGATTAATTCTGGATAATATTTTTATTAAAAAATCAATCGTATGTGCAAAAAGCTGTCTTGTGAAATCCATACACTCGAAAAGTCAAATACTAAACATTATAATTTTTACAGATGCAATCTTTTGCTAATATTATAAGATCATCATTTTATATATATGCATTGAATCAAAACTCATACCATAGGAATCGACATTCATCACTTATATTCCATATAAATTTATTTAGAATGTATACGAAAATTGTATATTTATATTGAAAATGCCACAAACTATGTACACAAGTGTACTTGTTTATTGCATATTTTTGTAATTTAATAAATATTTATTTTCTAAGATAAGAGAGAAAAGAAAGAAAAATAACAAGATATGGGAAAATCAAGTAAAATATGTAAAATATGTTATTATTATTATTATATGAGAAATTTTAGGAAAAGTGCTTTCACAGTAAAAATAGATATCTTTAGATATAGAAAAGCAATAAAGTCTTTACAAGTTGTAATATAAAAAGAAACATAAAGGTGTTCTAAAATAAAACAAAAAATAATCAAAAATGAACCCATTAACTTATTAATATTTAAATATATATCAAATATCTTTCAGAAATTATAAATTTTAATATGATATTAAAATTTAAAAAATAATTTAATATTAATCTCACAAATTTTCAGTTATGATTCTAAATTAAAAAAAACACATAAAAAAATTGAAATAATTTTGAGTAAGTAATAATCAATATAAGATTTAGTTACACCTGAAAAACAAGCTTGTATGAGTTAAAAATGATGAATATAACACCTTTTTTGTGGGCTTATGGACTCTAATATAGGTTAGGGATGCAAATAAATTAAGATATGAATTCTTCAAAGTTTGACCATTTGATTTTATTAGAAACTATTTTTCTTAAAAAACAAGTTTATGAGTTGATTCAGAAGCTAAATGCTAATAACTTAGTTACATGTACTCATATTTTATATTAATTTAATTATTTGATTGATAGTTTATAATAAATTGTTATGCATATATATATATATATATATATAATTATTGTCTTCACCTTTGAGAAAAAACTTTCATCGATGTAGCTTCTTTCTTTTTGAATGTCAAATCAAAATACTCAATAAACATTATATTTCTCATGACCCGAAATCTCAATTAAATTTTAAATTTAGGGTTTTCATTTTAAATCTTTGAGATGTATATACACACATGTATGCAACATACTAAATTCACTTTTGCTTTAGATATTTTTCAATATGAGATTATTAATAAAGATAAAAGTTCATATGTAAACGTATTTATTCTTCTATTTCCTTTCGATTTCAAATGAAAACACGGTTCAAATATGAATCTTTAACAACATTATTAATCTTATGATATAAGTTAATATTTTCACCTAATAAAGTGAAGTAAATATATAGAAAATGAAGAAAAGAGGTTAAAATGTCACTAAATATCATATTATCCCTTTATTAATTAAGATGAACAAAAAGCTACAAATGAAACTTACAACTTTTCACAGGTAAAAAAAAAAATCACTTATCTTGAGCATATAGAAAGATGGAACAAAGCTATTAGTGCCTTTTAACCCTTACTTATAATGCTCTCTTGAATGTTACCTTTTGGCATGTACCTTTGCAAACTTTTCTCATATTTTTATTATCATATTTTTTCTTTTTATTTTTTTATTTTAACATCTTAACTTATTTATTTGTATACTTTAAATATCTTAACTTATCATAATTTCTCAATTTATTCTTTGAACTTTAATAATGAAGAAAATACATAGATTTATCTATAAATTTTACATGTTTTTTAATCAAAAATTAGAATATTAGATAAAATAATGAAAAATATAAAAAAAAATTATAGATTTTCTAAACCAAAACTTTTACTTAAATGAAGTTTAAGGTGAAGTATTAAAGAAAAGGCATATCATTTTATCACATTAGCCGGATAAAATGATAATATAATTTCAAAATTAAATTTAAATATTTTATTATTGGTAAAAAAAAGAGTATTTTTCACCAATAATTATTTCTAATATAATAACCATATTAAATAGAAAAAAATAACTTTGTTATGATGTGAATTTTGATTTTGAAGTAGGAATAAATATGGAAACAAAAAGGGTCACAATCATATGACATCTTTTTGTAATAAAATAAAATACATTGACAAATACTTACCATAGTTGTGGTCCAAATGCTTCTTTCCCAAAAGAAATCTTTTTAATTAGCCTATTTCTGGGTTTTTGATTTAAAACATTTATTAATTTTATATAATATATAATTTATTTTCAGACTGTTAGAAATATAAATTGAATATGAGATTTAAAAATAATCGGATATGATATTAGAAGAAAATGTATAACAAAAAACAAAAGGGCGTCGGCAGGATGAGACGGTTGGTTGGGGGAGGGAAGAAGGACAATTGGCCCATTGCGGCTCCCTTGCATCAACCAAATGACTGTTCTTCCATTAATTACGCCCACAAGTACATATCTTTTCAATTTCACATTCTGATTTATCTAACAAATACATTCATAATTCCATTTTATAGAAATTAATTTAAGATAATCACTATTTATAATTTTAAAATTTCTAGAAATTAGTTTTTTTTATAAATATTCTAAAAATTTCAATTTTTTTAACAAATCATAAAAATACAATTTTTCTTGCAAAAATAATTGAAAATGTTATGTAAATATTTTTTTGATTATAATTTCTCAAAAAATGTTCTAATTTTTTTACAAATTTCAAAATCTCCGATCATAAAAAAAAGACACACACACACAAATGCTTTTTTACAAGCATGGGCTTTCTGCCCAATTTCATTCAGTGGAAGCCCAATATCTAAGTATTTGTTGCTTTTTTTCAAAAATACAAAAAAAACTTTTAAAAAATTTCAAATATATGTTTTTTTCAAAAATATAAAAATCAAAAAATTATTTAAATATATGTTAGAAAGATATTTAAATGTATCATATACATATAATATATTAGAAAGATATCATTTAAATATATGTTAAGTATTTCAAACATTATTTGAAAATAAGAAAAAGTTTGGGAAGAACATTTTGGAAATAAAAACAAGTGTGATGGTATTTTTGAAATTATGGAAAATATTTTCTTGTATTTTTTTAAATATTTTGAAAACAATGATATTTATAAATGGATTATTGATGAATATTTTTTTAGGGAGGGCGGGGGTTAAAACAGTAAAAGTATTAATAGATAATTATAGCCTTGACAAATAGCATGTAAAAAAAAAAAAGAAAGAAATTTCCAACCCCCTGAGATGCCTCTCCTCTTTCATATTTACCCAATTCACCCAAATAACTAAAATAAAAAATAATCCCCAACCCATGTTGATTTGGTGCAATGAGCAATGGAAAGCCAAATTAAAAACATATTTATATTTATTAATAATGTAAAACCATATGACTGATTTCTTTATTTTTTTTAAAAAGGTTTAATTATGTACTCCTAAGTATAAGATACTAAAAATATATTATAAATATCAACTGCCAAAAAGCTGTTATCTCAAAATATACCAAATGGTTAGTTTCAAAGGTGTCTAATTAATACTAAAAGAAGACCAAAATACAAAGACTAATCAAAGAGGTATCCATGAATTAGAGAAACAAAGATAAATAAAAAATGAAAATCAAGGGATATTATTAAAAAGAAAGTTATAGAATGCTTAGTTCAAAACATATCAAATACCAAAAAAGACCCCAAATACATATTAGAGAATAAAATGAAAAGGAAAATTAAACATCAAAATGCCTCATCATCATTTGAAGCAAAAATCAATAAAGCAAAACTATGTCAAAAAATTGTTCAAACCCTCAAACTTAAACTATTAGGTGAGGTATATACATGATTATATATTTAATAGTGTTAACAATCTTCATCTTACTTTCTTAAGCAATGGAAGAAAAGAGGATATTGTTTCTATAATTCTCTTTACTCATATAGAGAAATCAAGAAAAACAAATAAAATTTGAAGAAAGGTAATAGAATAGAAAAGAAGATAATCAAGAGGAAGAGGAAGAATATCATAGAGCAAGATGTTTAAATTTATCCTCTATTTTAATTATTGATGATAAGTTATCAATTACTAATAAATATGACCAATATAATAGATAATGCTAGTGAATATGATAGATAATGATCAATATGATCATAAATATGATAGTGACAACCAACATTACTTACCATATATATTGTATCCATTGATGTTATATATTATATTATCATATTTGCTAGTAATCAATATTTAGTGATTAAATGATTAATGATCAATGATTGATGACTAATGATTGAATACCAGAGGAAATAATGGTAACTAACTATTATAGTGGTGATTGTGATAGTGATATAATAAAATAAGGGTGAATAAGTAAAAAATTCTTAAAAACAATAAAAATTGAATCAAAACTTTGTTAGATATATCCATAAAGCATCATTTAGTCTTTTGATTTCATTACTATTGCTTCATAATATTTTAAATTGAACATTAAAGTTTTTTGGTATGAAAATTACATAGAAAATTCAATGCAACCAAATGTTTATATCTAAATATCTCATCATAATCATTGAGATTGAACATCTTTGTTGTAAATAGACTTGCATATGTTGTACTTTTTGGACAAGATCTATAATTCTCATTTACTATATACAAGATTTGTTTAGAGTGATTTTGGTTTTAAATTATTTTATGTTATTAATATAGTCATAAAATCTTACAATCACATGCACACAAGATTTAGACTAAGGTAAAATTGCAATCTAAATTTTTTCTTTTATTTTTCCTCTTCTATAAGTAGACTCTTGGTACTAGCACACAAGGTTTTAGTAATTGTAAATGCTCTTGGATTAAGTTCTTGGCTAAGCTTGACATATTTATCATTAGAAGATTTTTGTTTTTGAATCTTTATAGTTTAATGCAATCCAAAAAGAGATATTAAAGAATGAAGAAAACTGAATCAATTGTAAGTGTCCTTTCTCTTTTCTTTGTTTCAATTGATTAATTTGTTAAACTAATATTTTAGAATTTTAAAATCATGATTTTATGCTACCATTTTAGTCTAAAATTCTAACAAAATCAATATGAAATATCTTTAAAATAATACTTTTAAAAGTGATATATTATAATCTTTTCTAAGTAAATGAATTATGCATGACTATATATATAATATTAGATAAAATACATAAATCTCTTACAAAAAGTATCGTAGACTGAAGATGATATCATCAACTCTAATAAATCTTTAAAAATGCATGACTAGTTTGGTTGGTATTTTTTTTTTAATTTTTTGGGGTTATTTTCCAATTTATTTTGATGTTTTCAATTAAGGCCACTTCATCACTTGCCATGAATAAATATAAATAAAGTTGTTATCTCTTCATTACTTGGTTTACATAGGTGTTATGAATAAGAAATTTTTCATATTTTTAAAAGCCTTTTGACAACTGTCATCTTATTAGAACTTCTTTTTTATCCTTAATGCTTTAAAGAATAATTAGTAATGCTTTGTTAAACATAAAATGAATCTTCCTAATATCATGACTCTCTCATTAAGCTTCTAAAATTTTTTGGGTTTAAAAGAGATTTCCTGTTTATAATAAGTTTGACTTTAAAACTTACCTCCTTTTACTTTTTGTAAAGTAAATTTAGAAAACCTATTTTAAATCTTCAAAGTGTTCTTTTTCACTTTATTTGATAATAATCTCACCAATGTAGGCCTCCATATTCTTCTTAATTGAATCTCCAAACAAGTTGTTCATTATCCATTGAAGTAGCTCCTATGTTTTCTAACTCAAAAGGCATGAAAAAATAACAAAAATGTTTCTTTGTCAATTATAAATGATGTCTTTTCCAAATTCCCTTTTTGACAAACTTTACCTATAAAAGCTTTTCTACCTCTTCTTTTTACTAACAATACTATTTTAAGGGTAAGATTTGATTAAGTTACTAAAGTTCGTACATAAGGGAATTTGTTATTTCTTTTCTCCATAAATAGTACATTGGCTAATCAATTAGCATAATCTACCTTTTTGATAAACCTTCCTTGCAAAAGCTTCCCTGCCTCTTCTTTAATGGTCAGCTAGTTTTAAGGATAAAAAAATTATTTCTTTTTGATAAAAAAATTCTAACTAGTTCTTCAATATTTTTTTAAAGATTGATATATCATATTACATGGTGGTCTTCACAACTTTATTAAAGGTTCATATCGCACTTTAATAAGCTTAGTTTTAGTTTAGTTGCATGATACCTCCTAAATTGGCTCAAGATGAACTACATATGAAGTTTCTATCTCCAATTCAATAACATCTACATGACATACTTCCTTTAGAGTAATCATTTAGCATTGTTTAGTTATCCATTAGTATCCTTTAATAATAATCATCTATAATTAAGAATATATATTACTTCTTAGGATCATACAACATAGATTGCCTAAATTATGTTGTGGGCTAAACATGCCTCTAGAACCATGAAAGAACTTTTGAAATTGAGCATCTTTCCTTAAAACATGCAATCCTTACCTTTCTCCCTTAATTTGATATGTAGCTTAATGATCTATTAAATCAAGTGAAAGATCACTTAGTTTATTAAGGGGACTAACCTTTAGATTATTGGTACATAGACTTAAAGCTTGTAAAATAATTAGGTTGATGAAGTTATCATTGTTCATCAAAATTTATTTCACCAAAAATTTTTCATTATCTTTACTACCTCTAAAGCATTATTATGAGGGTTCTTTAAGGAATATCTTTCCTTTTTATGAAAAGTAATAAACTCCTATTGCATTCCTTTATTAGATAAACTAATTCTTTTCTTTTTCTTTTTTTTTGGACTTAAAGCTTTTTTATCCCTGAAAATAACACTAATAATCCTAAAGAAAACCTTTTCTTTTTATTTACTTTTCCATCACCTTCATGTCTATCTTTAGTTGAAGTGCTTTAAATGTATACTCGATTTTAAAATGCTAAGTTATTTTTTTAAATAAGGTGCTCAATATCTCATTTTAATTTATAGGAGTCATTTATGTCATATCCATGGTCCTTATGGAAATGATGATACTTGCTTTGATCTTGTACTTTTGTTGTTCTTATTTAAATTGGCTTAGGCTATATTACCTTATCATTATTGTATTGGATCAATAGCACTACCTTTGATTAGGACATTCTAAGGGGTATACTACTTGTCGAAGGTTGCTTGTTATTGACTTCTTTGCTTATTTCTCTTATGTTCTAATTATAATATGTACTTCTCCTTGTTGCCCTCTCTTGGAGGGAATCTTGGTTTGGTATTTAGATGTTTCTCACTATTCAACTCTAATAAATTCCAAGCATTGTCCATAAGTTAAAGTATTATTAAGTGAATTAGAGATCATTTATGAAGGAATCATCCTCATTAAATTTATTTGCATAAGCTTGTAAGTTTCTCCCTTTTATTGGACACATTTTGTAAATTTAAGTTTACTTTTTTAGGATTACTCTTGTAAAAAAATCTTATAAATATAATAATTATTTAAATAATTACATGATAGATGTTTATGTTTTCAAAAATTTGAATTATAAGTGGTATTATACTATCAATGTTGAATCAAAGTCAAGCTAACTAATAAATGTAATTGAAGATGGGCAAGTATTTCATATCATACGTATGTTTTGCAAGCTAGTAATTTCCTTTTGTTGATATCTCATGGCAACAAATTCCTTCCATTACTCCTTCAAATGTCTTCCAGGAGAAAAGTTAAGCGACTTGAAATGTGGATCATTATAAGATATTAAAAAAATACAAGATTTATAAGTATTATAAATAAAATAAAAGAGAAACTTATAAGACAAAATTAGTAAGATGCATAAGGTGCATTATATAATAATGATAATTCACATATTATTTGAAAAGGAGGCAAATAAACAATGAGAGCAAATAAGAAATTAAAATAGAGATAAAAAAAAACCTTTAATCACTTGTTTAAAATTGAAAATACAGGTAGAAAATAAAATGATAAATTTTATTTTCCTTCCTATATTATTTTTCAATTTTAAAAGAATGCGAGTGAGGTGAATGAAATATTTACTATAATATATAAAATACTTCATTTGTCTCAATTTAGATGATGCATTTTGTTATTTGTTATGTCTCATTTCAAGAGATACATTTTTAGAATTTGATGAAGTATTGTTAATAAGTTTATACATCAAGTATTCTTCCTTTGTTTATCTTTCTTAATAAATGATGTATTTCAAACATAAAAAGGATTAGTTTAGTCAATTATTAATATTTTTTTTTAAAAAATTAGGGTGTTGTCAATTATTCTTTAATACTTGTATGAAGCCATTTATATCACTTGAATCAAAATGAAGAAAGTGCCATCTTTATATATATATATAAATCTTATAAGGAAAGGAAATCCATAATATATATTAAATGGAGAGTTTTCTAACACATTAAAGTGAGGGATCTTAATAGCATTTCTTGACTTTGTATTTAATAATTATGGGTGCCTTGGTTTTATTCTTTTCTTCGAATACATATAATAATGGATTTGAATAAAATTGGTCAAATTCATCTGTGCCTTGCTGGACATTATTGATGGTTTCCAGTGAAATTGGTCAAACCTTTCCTGCCCTTTGCTTGCATCTACATTCAAACTTCACCCCATTTTCCTTTACTTTCTTTTCATTTTTTAGGGTTTCTGGGTTAGCCTGGTCCTTAGTTTTTTATTAAAAAAAATCTTCTAATCACTGTTTGATAAAAACAGATTTGATGAGTTGTTCCCAAAACATTCCGTCTTTCTTAAAATAAATTATAATAATTATTCTTTTTATGATTCCTAAAAGCTAATATTATATTTAAAATTAAAGTTACTTTAATTAATTATAATTTCATATAAAATTTTTTAAAAATGCAACATTGACTTATTATCATATTCTTAATAATTATTTATATTTTTAATTTATATATTTAATAGTTATATATAATTTTTCAAAATTCTATATAATGAAAGAAATATAATAAAAATAATATTAAAATAATTACTTTACATTTTAATAACAATAACCAATAAAATTTTATCAAACATATAATTTATCAATTATTTATCATCAACTAATAATAGTAATTATTAATGGTTAAATTGATAAGTGTATGTTGTAAATTTTATCATGATTAAGAAAATTAATTAATAATTAAAAATATAGATTTAAATGTATTAATATTAATATTATAATTATATTCTTACAAACTATTTACTTTGATTAAACAAAAATATAATATAATTTTAACATATTAATTATTTTATCACAGCAAGAAACATATAATTTCTTAGAATTGCTCAGTAGCTTATCCTCATTGCTATCGTTTCAACAATGTATTTTAGTTAGTTTAATATATCTGTGAATATATGCTTTCTGGTAATCACAAAATCTAGGGTTTACATGCATTCTAAAAGACACAGCAAAAACCAAGAGGAAGCCATAATACTAATATAAAAACAATTCATTGAGTTGCATTAGAACAACAACAAAAAGAAGAAACTAACAAAATAAACTGACACGAGTGGAAGTCAATACCCGAACCAAACCACCGAACCCTTTGCTCACCCAGATGAGCAAATGGTTAAATAATTATATCTTGGTGCGCTCTTGACTTCCTCTATTACCTTCACATTTTCTTTTATCTTTTTTTTTTCCAATTATATATATATATATATATATGTCTTAGTCTTAGCCTTAGCCTTACCCTTACCCTTACCCCTTACCCTTAGACCTTAATTAATAGAGTAGAGTGCACTTGATTCTCCCGTTCCCATGTACCTAACAACTACTACCCAACATCTTATTTAAACCAAGTTTTTACTGCTACTACGTACAGCTACTGCTGCAACTGCTATACTATTTCATTAATTTCTCCTTCCTACCCCCCACCAATCACCCATCATCTCCCCTGACTGGATCCATGTTATTCATAATCGAATCCAACCAATGAATGTCGTAACGTATTTTAAATTTTAAACACAATTTGTCTGCAACTTTTTAGACAAATTGTAGTTTAAAATTCAAATAGGAGAGGGGGGAGAATTTGGGTAACTTTGAGGTTCTAGATCATAAAACACTACTGCCCAGATGCTGCAGCAGCAGGAGGCGGATCTGGGCATGTGCTGGCTGAGGATGTGGAAAGAGCTGCAGTAATCTGATGAACGGTAGAGCGCAAATGATTGTTAATGGTGTTGACAGTGGAGAGATTGAGCTTGGCAGAAGGTATGGTGCTTGCTAGAACTTGCAGCATTACAGTCACAAGGCAACCTGCTGGAATAATATTGTTACTGTTGGCATGTTGTTCGGAAGAGTTGGCGACATTGTTGGCGTTGGAGATAGACTGATCGGCCGGAACTATGACGAATCCTAGAGGAAGAAGAGGAATGCAAGATGGGTCTTCGCCGCTCATCGCCAGTTGAATCGAATCAACATTGACTGTGGTGTACACTATCAAGCTGCCTGATTGGTCTGTGCAACTCTCTTGTAGCATCAGCTCAACATGTTGTGAAGAGTTGCTTGCAACCTAACACCCATTTACGTAAATTAAATTTCAAAATCAATACGTTATTGGTAAATCCAAATTTTTAAAAAGAGAAAGGAAAAGGCGTAGCTAGTGTACATTGATTCGAAGAAGAGAGATGCAGTTTCCTGGATGAGAGCCATTGGCAATATGAGCAACCTCATGCAAAGCATTTCCGTTGGCAAGAATATCCAGCTGTGTACCATACGAAACAAGTCAAAACCATAACATAGATTACTGTTCAATTAAATTGATAAGTTAGTTCTTGAATTTTGAACCTGAGATCTGCGATGTTCATCCCTCAAGATATCAAAGACTTGGTAATGAGAATAAGGCAGCCAAGTAGTGGAAACTGCACTAAGAATGACTCCATTTGGTTGGCCAGGCTCGGTGATCTTCCTGGTCGTAATTCTGACAGTGTCATCACAGGAATCAGATAAAGCTGTCCACGATTGCCCATTACAAGCGCTGATATTCATACAAAATGTCCTGATCATTCTTTGTGACAGTCTCATCAGATTCTTCCTTGCTTCAGGAGATGGTATTACTGTCAATCGTAATCAATGTATATCAGAAGTCTGTCGCTATGAAAAAATGACGGGAAGTTATAAATAGCCGAAGCGGAAATCGGGACAAAAGAGAAGGAAACAAAATAAAAGAACCTCCAAGGTCAGAGATATTTCTGGCCATAAGGCTTGCAACTCGCTCGCATTGTCGTTGCAATACTCCTAACCAGCGGTGAGCACCGAATGCCATGCCACTATTCACAAAATGGCTAAATATCTGGTGCATTGGTTTCTCCTCAGTCTCTGCATATTCTACCCAAGTAACCTGTATTCATGCATGACCAGTTTGTAATAAAAACCAGGATTGAGAAAATCGACAGAAAATAGAGTGGATATTACGTACCCTGGAGTAGCCATTGGGCATATCTTGAATAACACAACCAGAAGGCCTTCGCCTATACAATGGAAAGGAACACTGAATTTTGTCACGGAAACTATCAACAGGAAAATCAACAACTGCCCAAGTTCCTTCCTCTACATTCTGTTGAATGTAGCGAAGAAAATAGGCCTCTCGAGTTGGCACCAAGGGCGACAGAACTTGCAATTCTGCATACATCTGGTGAAACAGCAGTCGAAGAATATATAAATATCTTTATCTATATGATTGACTTTGGAATTATGTACTGAAAAAGTCAAATGTATACGTACCAAGTGAAGAGAACCACTAGAACCGGAAACAGTTGGTGTCAAAATCTGAACAGTTCGAGCTTTCGCAACAATTGACGGAAACAGCTCCATCCATTTGTTCTGGATGCCAACCGTAAAGGTTTTAGTCCAAAATGACTTTAGATTACAAGTTTATTACCACATCAAATCGTAGCAAGAATTGAGAAAGAATAAAAGATTGAAATGGTCCAATTTATTATATAGAAATAAAGGTACTTACAGCGTCAAGGAAGGCATCAACCAGAGTAATGCTATTCATAATAACCACAGCACTGGCTCTTGTAGCTTCAGATCTTAACTCATTATTACAATGCTGCTCGAGATTAAGAGACCAACAAGGAAACATTCTTGCGTGTTCTTCATGATTCAGCATTTCCCTTCCGTTATTCTCATTGTTTCTAGTCCAAAGTGGCTCACCTGTGCGGCACATCTTTACAAGTTCATCCATGGAAGATAGTGCAAACTCCATTGCAAGAGCTTTATCCTCCTCTTCCATCAATATAATACTACCTCCAGCGTCAGGAAAAGAAGAACAAGTTTTGGGTAACATGGGAATTGGCATAGGCATCATATCGGTGCAATTACTGGACGTCATGGAGTCAGGAAATTGCCTCGAATATATGCTCATATCTAATTCCAGTGATGGCGGAACAAGCGGTGGAGGAGCAATTCCATTTGCTTGAATTGGTCGACCGCTATAGGCAATACAACATACACGTTCTAACTGCATATACATGATTTTCAATATTTCAATAATCGGTATCACGTATTAACAACCATGGCATATAATATAAATCACGTAATTCTAGTTGATTTCTCATTTAAGTTCAAAGTAGTTGATTTGACACGTTATAATCTATATATATAGACATATATAGTAAAAATAAACTTAAGAAAGAAAAGAGCAATGAAACTTGCCTCCTCACGAAGGCGGGCATTCTCAAGCCGAAGATCCTCGAAGGAAATCCCACCAAGCAAAGCTGGCCCTCCACAACTAGGGCAAATAAGGTTGCGCAATTCCGCTTGTAACCGATAGTTATCGTTCTTCAACGCCTCATTCTCTGCCCTAAGTATCATATTCTCCGACCGATCTTGTTGTGCCTATATTGCATTTCAACAAAAAAAAAAATTAAAAATAAGAAAAAGGATAAAATCACGTAAGTGCAATTTAAAAAAATCAATCCTTGTGGAATTTAATCATCAATGCAGCATTAATATCACTGTGCATCCATTGGGAAGCACATGTGCAGTTAAAGGATTTAATTTACAAACCCCACCATAAGGGTTATTAATTGATACAGACTGTATATAGACCAATATATAAAATTATATTCATTGTATATGAATCCAATCCTAAAATTGTTATATTTAAAAAGATCTAAAATGGGTTTTGATTTATATGTTTTTAAAGATAAAATTGTAATTCAGAATTTCAAAATACTTTCTATAGTGTAAGTTAGTAATTGTTGGTAGATAGGAATATGTGAAAACAAAGAAGGCAAGTTTGCCAAAGCTATAAATGCGATTCCATGGCCACATATGCTAAGGTGATGATGGCTTGTAAACGCGTATTCTTGGGAATCGTGTTCGCCATTGGCATTGGGCAGTAAAAACAGGTTTCTACTCAACGGCTTCATTAAGATGATCAGATGGGTTATTTTTAGGGTTTCCATGAAAGTGAAAGAAAGAGAAAGACAAAGGCTAAAGGCAATGCAGTCTTGACTCAACTAACTTAATTACCTTCATTTGAGTACGGCGGTTTTGGAACCAGAACTTAACTTGGCGAGGCTTTAACCCAAGTTCTTGGCTAAGTTTCATCCTTTGTTTATCGTCTGGGTGTGGACATTCCTTAAACAACCTGCAAGAAAATAAATCTTTCATTTTCCTTATGATCATATGAACCTATTAAAGAACAACATAAGAGTTTACAAGAAGCCAAAGAAGACGTGTCTCTTTGATTAATTAAAAGAGAGTACCCAAATTAAGATATAAAATCCTTTTTTTCTTTTGCAAAAAGGTAACTTTAAATTTCTTTCTGCTAATGGATTTTAGTCGAAATAAAGAATCCAAGTTCAGACTGCATCGTGTCGTTTGAAATCTTTGGATGATTGAAAAGAAAATAGAAAACTGGGATTCGGGTTTTTTGAAAAAAAAACATACGCTTCCATTTCTTGGATCTGACGAGCAGTGTGCCTATGGTAACGCTTCTTCTTAGAAGGTTGCTGATCAGTGCTTTCTTGCTCATTACCGGACTTGTCTTCAACTTGTTCACTTCCAGACATACTTTCCAAATCCTCTTTCCCACGCATCATCAACGCATTTTCTTCTTTCTAAATCATCACAGTTATCAAAAAGGAAAAGAAAAGCATGAAATTTCATCAAACGCAGGAGAAATAAATAACAAAAATAAAAAGAGATTGAAAAGAAAAGGAGACTGTATGTCTATATTTACGGGTATGATCATGGGAGGGAAGGAATGGAAGGTTGACAAGTTGGGGATGAAGTTGAAGTTAGGGTTTCCTGCTGTAGAAGAAAAAAGGGTTTCTGAAGAGACCACATTTCCTCCCATATTTGACATGACTTCACAATCACCGTACATTTTTCCTTTCCTTCTTTGAAGAAAATCCCCAACGATCTTCTTCTCCTTCTCTCAGCTAGGTTTTATGCGCTGTTTTTTTATCCTTTCACTACAAAAACCTACAAAGCATTCATACCCAAGAAAAATGAAAGCATAAGCATGCAGAAACTGAGACTGAAAACAAAAGAAAGAAAGAAAGAAAGAAAGAAATTATAACGCAGCTCAAGAAACTGGAACTTCACCATTATAAAAAGAGTGAATTTCTTTTTTTTTTTTGTTAGAGATATTAAAAAAAAGAGAAGAAAGAAAAGAACATTCTTTTACATGGTAAAAAGTAGCAGAAATCGCCAAAGAATAATAAAGATGTGATCTTCTCATATCTTAAAGAAAAACCCACTGTAAGAATACATACATACAAATACATATATATATATATATATACACACACTTCACATTATATTAAAAAAAAGGGTAGACCCACCATGAAAAGATTGAGAATTAATTACGTAACAGTAAGAAAAGAAGAAGAAGATTATAAAAGAAAATTACAAGAAACAATCAAGTGTCGGTTGTTTTGCAATGGAATTTTAGAATTGAGTAGTTGGAAATCGAAAAGGAAAACAAAATCACTCTTTCTCCTTTGTGATTCTTCCCAATCTTCCTATTTAGTTTCTTTATTTTTTTTTTATTTTTTTCATTTTTTGTCTTTATAGGATTTCTATTTTCCACTGGGGGTTAAAATGGGAATTTCACTGATCTAGGGGTTTGAGTCCAGAGAAACCGATGAAATGCCAATTTACTGCTTTTTCTTACGTTTCCCTAAGCTTCTTAAAATTAAAATCATAAAGTCAAACCTTTCCTCTTTTACAAAAAAAAAAAAAAAAACGGAGTTAAAAATTACAGTAAAAATCTGGTCTCTAATCGGTGCTTGTTAGGATTTTTACATTTTTTACTTTTTACCGTGGCAGTAACTTCTCCTGATTGCGGAATTAGAGGATATATCACTGCTCACTATTTATAATACTCATGGGATATTTAATATATTAAATTTTTATCTAATTATTTTTAAAATAAAGAAATAATTAATAATAAAATATTTTTCCATAAAAATACAATAAAAATATATTTAAATTTATTTTTAAAAATAAAATAAATTTTTTTTAAATCTTTATATAATTAAGAATTTATCTATCAATTCGGATAAATGGAATAAACATTACAAATTTAATGCTCTTACTTGGCATATTTTTTTCAATTTCATGTTTGAATAATTTATTAATGCAATTAATTGTTTTAATTATCCAAGTTTATTCGTAAGTGTTGAACTATACATTTCAGAAATCAAGATATTTAATCTCTTTATTGTTATTTAATTGAATTTTTAATTAACACAAACTCAATTTTAATCATTAAAAATATATATGTTAACTTTTGATCGTTATATTATTAATTTGTTAAATTTCCTAATTGTTTCTTTTCTAACCAACAAAATTTAAAATAATAATAATAATTATTATTATTTTAAATGTTTGATGATATTTACAGTGAATTGGAATCTATATGGTAAAAATTTCATTTAAACAACCTTTATAAATCTATAATTTATAATTGAAATATTAAATTGATAGAAAAATTAAAAGTTCAGACATTTAATTCAATAAACATAAAAAAGTACAAAAAATTCAGACAAAATTCGTTAGATTATCTCAATTGGTTTTGTAATATTCTTTTATTAGAGCATGAGTCGGAGCAAACCACAAATCTTTGAGTATTTAAATCTAAATATTCCGGAAAAAATATAATAAATATTATTTTCATGAAATTGTAATAATCTTTATAATTTTTAATATTAATTTTCCACGTTCATGTGGAATAAAATAGGTTGAGAAAAAACCTAGTATTTTTTGAATTAGGATGCTTTCGATTTTAAACATGTTAAAAAATATTTATTATTTAATTAAAATTAAATGGTTGAGATTTGATTTTAAATTTATAAATAATTATTATATAATTAAATCTTGATAATTTATTTTTTTATTGAATTATGAAGAATTAAGAATTTTTTGTATGGATTATAAATTCATCAATAATATAATAATATATATTAATTTTTATTAAATGTTAAATATACATTATTTTTATATTAATTGAGATGCAGTTATAATTAATTTTTAATATACAATTAATAATTAATAAATGATTTTAATTTAATAAAAATTAATATTAATCATTATATTATAAATCAAGTCCATTAAATATTAGTTAAAATATGTGAGAATCCTATTATGTTGTGTAATTTTTTGTAGATATATTTGGTATTTTTTCGATAGGAAATGGCAATTCAAATATTACTTAAGTAATATATCTTAAATATAAAACTTTGTTTTAATTTCCATTCACAAGCTTTAATCTTGACGTCAAATCACTACAATCCAGCAGTGATTATTACACAATTAGTGGAATTTATAAATTATTACTAAACATTTAACTTCAATTTTATATTTCAAATAATTATGTTAATGAAACATATTAAAGCTATACCCTTATCAATTTCATCTGTTTACATTCATAAATGAGCAACTATTACTCATTAAAAAAATTATTCATGTATATATATATGTTATAAAATATCATATTTTAAATAATATTTTAAAAACATATCATAAAATTAATATTATATCTAGATAAATGATTACAAGGGGTTTTATCTAATAATTTTTTTAAAAAAATTATCTTGCTCTCAAAATTAGACAAACTTATTTTGATTTTATTAGTTTTTTAAGGTTCAAATAAATTATATATATTTTTAGAAATTATTGCTGGATGTATTCACGTGCATATACATTTATTAACAATGGCATATGATTTGGGGGAGCATTGTTAATTTAGGTAATTGGAAACTACTTTTTCCATTAAATTTAGGGTGTTAATTTTTATATATTATCTTATTTTTCTTATTCATGTTGAGATCTTTTCATTGTCAATTAATTAGTTTAATTTACATATCTTAAAATTCATAAATATTAAATGATAATCATGTAGTTGACGTTTAATATAATGTTTAACCATTAGTAATATATATATTATTTATTTTCTTCAAATATACAATAAGAAAGATAAACAAGTAATTCTTTCAATTGGATATATTAAATATACATATTTTTATATGTAATAAGCAAACAACATCAAATTATATTTAAATAAAATATTCTTACTCTTTAACAAAACAATACATTTATCAAATGTGAACATTTAAAATATATATATATATATATACACATAACTAAATATGCATATTTAAAAATACAACAAGCTTAATGAAACCAAAGTCATTTTTACAAGTTGATCTAAAATTTTATTATAATCGAAGTTAATCAATTATTGGGTATTTAAATACGATTATGAATTCTATCTTTTAGTCTAATAATATGAATATCAAATCTTCAATTGATCATTAACTAAATCATCCATTGCCAACTTTGTATTTGAACATGATATTGAATGGTTAATAAAGATTGTACCCTTCACGCTAATTTTACCCTGATGAATATACACTCATTTCCAGCTAGAAAAAAAAAATCAATTTTGCTTTATTTTTTAATATCTTAAATAAATCTATTTGGTTTAAATAAATTTTAAATTTTTGTGAATATTCATTAATAAATGAAATAGATTTTTTTGAAAAAGAATTTATTAAAAACAAAATCTCCCTTGCACACAAAATCATTCAATCAAAAAATATAATATACTAGATAATATTTTAAGAATAATTTTACATTTATAATACATTTACAGACATGAATACCATTTATATTTGAGATTTGAATACAT
>CANYBF010866480.1:0-16000 GCA_948192965.1 Dalechampia spathulata
TCCTGAGAGTTTCGACTGATGAAATCACTGTTCACCAGCGAACAAACCTGATTCCTGCGAGTTGTCGTACGCCCGTACCATACATTGGTACGCCCGTACGCCAAGCAAGAACCCCAGCCTCCTAAACTCTCCTGACTCGTATGGCCGTACGCCTCCCCGTACGCCCGTACCACCACCCAAACTCTCCTACTCACTCTCCAACGCACACTGCAGCCACCTGAAACACCTCAAACTCCTAGCAAACATGCATGCCATCATGCACACATCAAATACACATCCAATATGTCCTCATGACGTACACACATGCACAGAATACATAGCACATACGTAAGCAATACATGTATACATCCAACACGCATACACAAATTCCTACAAACTTCTAGGGGGTCAAACACGGATGTAACAAATGATGTGAAAAGTTATGATATGTTTATAAGGGAAAGATACTAGCTTAGCCAAATGGAGTGCCAGCTTAGCCAAATGAAGATCAATAATAGAGATATTGTAGAAAAGATAGCAGTGCAAATACCGCGAGAAGACATTGATGCAATGTTAAAGTTTAATTTGGAAAAAATATGTATATATAATGATAATGAATAAACTAAACTTAAGACGTACTAAGATATTTTTTATAAATGGACCAGGAGGTATAAGGAAGACTTTCTCATATCGACCATTATTGGTTAATCTAATATCAAAAAGAAATATAGCTCTAGCAATAACAACTTTAGGTGTAGTAGCATAAATAATGTCACGAGGAAGGATAACACACTCTAAATTTCACATATTCATTCAATCCAACATGTGATGAAGATAATTGATAGAATTCTTAGAGATATAATGAACAACAATGATCCATTTGATGGAAAAGTGAGGGTATTTAGATGTGACTTTATACAGGTATTGTCAATTGTTCTCAAAGGAACAATGTAAGAAACATTTAATGCAAATATGGTAACATCATATATTTAGAATAAAATGAAAGTGCTCAAATTGATAAATAACATGTATGTCACATCTTCGTATTTAGTACACTATATTGATTATGTGTTGTGATGTGGTTTAGATTTTATTTATGAATGATTGAGATTAAATTTGGAATGATGTGATATTTACGGATGATATGGAAATTAAATGGTGTGCTCATTGATTTGAGTTCTAATATTTATATGATAATAATTGATCGAATTATTGATTTGAAAATATGATGAATTTCAAAGGGATTTAACATGGAGTGGCGATTCGGTAATAATGTGGAAATAAAAAATGTATGAATATTATATATATATATATATATACATGTTATATACAGATTGACAGGAATATTCAGTATAAATATATGTATGTTTTATTGATCAAATTTAGTTATATGAAGGAATATAGGTATAAGGGATTTTTTATTCGGAGAATTAAATATTTGATTCTAAGTGATGACTATTATGTGTAAATAAATTTTAGGGGTTGATTTAAACAGTATATTTAAATATATATAAATATGTTTGAATTTTTATTTATATCAAGTATCAATAAAAATATTTTATTTTAGTATACCATATGATATTTTATTATATTATATGATAATATATTATTTTATATTATATTTATTATATTAACATTATGATTTCTTATATTGTATAATACAATATATATATATATATATATATATATATTTAGAATTTTACAATTAAATCATAATGTGTATAATGTATATATATAATGAAGACAAGGTATTATAAATATTCTTTTATATAAGATGTATATAAATTTATATTATATTATATAATGTATTGTATATGGCGTATATATCGTATGTGGTGTATATAAGTATATAATATAAATATATATATCTATAATGTATGATAAAATATAATATATATTGGTTTAAGTTTTGGTCGTGGAAGGATGGGAAAGTGTGGTGGTGCGTGAATGCATAGAAACAAAAACCAAATCTCCAGAGAATTAAAATATATGGCTATGACACTTTTCCATCACGGTGCTCTTTTCCCTCTTTATCGAAAACACTCAACATTCATCTTTATTATTTTCTTTTATCTCCATTTTCATTCTCAAACTTCTCCCTCTTTCCTTTTCAAACCCCATGCAACAACCATTTTCTTCATTTTCTTTTGGAATTACCGCAACCTTTTGTTCTTCTTTCTTTGTTGTTTAGCCGATTTCCATTTAGAACTGCTTGCATGTGTTAATTACTTCCTAAATTAAACCTAAAGGGATGTGATTTAGTGATAAAGTGAAGTGATTGAAGTTAGGTGATTGTTGAAGGTGGGATTATATATAGCTCATCATACCCTCCTTTTCTTCTTTGGTTATCTTCTTGATTTTATTTGATTTCAAAATGTTTTTTTATTTGATTTAATTTTTGCTGTGCGAATTGCTTAGCTTTGGGTCTTGTTGAGTTTTGATGTGGTTGTGAAATAGAAGTAAGTTGTTGTGGGTATGTTGATAATTTGCATGAGGACTGCTCTTTTATTCATTTCTTGTGATTCATGACTTTATTCCTATGGTTAAAAGGAGGAACCTTTGGATTTGCGGTTTATCATGCAAAATGGTTTTTAATTGGAATTTATGGTTTTAGTTGGAAGTAAAAGTACGGGCCCAATGTTTTGGAAATAAAACGGGCACATGACATTTAGTGTGTGTATATATATATATATATATATATATATATACACTATTTTGTTAAGTTTTAATAAATGGTGTTAAGAACTTACATTAAATTTTAAATTTATTAAATTAACGTTATGAAGAAGGTTATTTAATTTGATAGTTAATTTGTTATTCAAAAATAAAAATAATGAATAAAAAGGGATTGTCTCCTAAGGTTTTAAAAGAAAAATAATTTAAATGAATTTCCAAACTTACCATATCAATTGATTATCATAATAAAGGAAATAATATAAGTATAATCAGGGGTGGAGCTAGGAATTACAATAAGGATTTAATTAAATATATATGAAAATAGATTAAAATTTCATTAATAATTCAATATACTAATAAGTTTACAATAATTTTTAAAGAAATAAATATACTATTACTAATATGAATGAGGAACAAGTTGAATTCTTCGATTTTGCATGTTTTGAAAATGTTGTAAAATCTGTTCTTCATCAATTTATTTAAATATTTATCGTTCGATATAACACGTCATCATGTCATTCAACCATTCATCACATATCTTATTCCGTAAGTCTGTTTTAATAATGTTCATTGTTGAGAATGCTCTTTTAATTGTTGCTGTTGTCATCGGTAAAATTAATGCCAACTTGATGAGACAATAAACCAATGCAAAAATCAAATATTTATCTGTTTGAATCATCTTCACAACAAGACTTGCAAGATTTTGATAACTTGAGAAGTCATTATTATTTCTCATATGATAAATATATGTTTCAAGTTGTTGTTTCAAAACTACGTGATCAAATATAGAAAAATCCTCCGAATAAATCTCAGCAAGTCGAAGAAGCATGTCACGATCAAATTTAGCAAAGGAGTTTCTCGGATTAAGACAAGCAATGCATTGCAATAATTCTATAGATATTTCACTAAACCGGTTGTTCATCTCATCAATAATCAAATCAATCACGACAATAAAGATCTTAGCATGATAACGATGATAGTAAGTAACAGATTGTCCTTCACGCCTTGAACGACCTCTAATCGGTATGTTATTCTCCATATTTGACATCGGAATAAACATTTTATCATAAAATTTCTTCACATCTTCTATAAATTCATTATATCCATTTTCTCTCAATCCTTGAAAAAGATATTTTACATTTATGATCAAACTCATTGCATTAATAATGATTAGTATATTATTATATTATATTATATTTTACATAATTATCTTATTAAATTTGAAAAAATAGGTAACTTAAAATTAATTAACATAATATTAAATTATATTATATTTTATGTAATTATCTTATTAAATTTAGAAAATGGATGTTTTAATATTAATTAATATAATATTAAATAACCATATCACTATTAAAATTAATAAATTAAAAATATAAATTAATACATAATTTGATAATAAATACTACTTATTTTATTTATATTTATTAGTTACTCATTTTATTCAAACTTAAACACTACTAATTTTATTCAAATATAAATACTACTCATTTTATTTTTATTTATTAAAATTACTAATTATATTTATATTTATTAATAAATTTTATTCAAAGATAAATACTACTAATTTATCATTAATTACTTTTTTTAAAACTTAATAAAATAAGTATAAAAATTAATCTAATAGATGTAAATAGCAAAATATAATTTTTTTAATATAAATTACCATACAAAATAAATTTACGAATTGTAATTAATATATTATTTTATATTGATTAGTATATTATTAAATTATATTATATTATATTATATTTTACATAATTATCTTATTAAATTTGAAAAATGGATGGTTAAATATTAATTAACCTAATATTAAATTAAATTATATTTTAAGTAATTATTTTATTAAATTTAAAAAATAAATACCTTAATATTAATTAGCATAATATAAAATTCAATTATATTTTACGTAATTATCTTATTAAAATTAGAAAATAGATATCTTAATATTAATTAATATAACATTAAATAATTATATAACTATTAAAATTAATAAATTAAAAATGTTAATTAATGTAAAATGTAAAGATAAATACTACTTATTTTATCTGTGTTTATTAGTGATTAAATTTTATTCAAAGTTTAATACTATTATTTGTATTCAACTATAAACACTATTTGTTTTATTTCTATTTGTTAAAAATTACTAATTTTATTTATATTTATCAATAATTAAATTTATTTAAAGATAAATACTACTGATTTATCATTAATTATTTTTTAAAATTTATCAAAATCAAATATAAAAATTAATCTAATAAATATAAATAATAAAATCTATTTTTGTTTAATATAAATTACATCACAACATTAGTATATCTTAATATCAATTAGCATAATATTAAATTATATTATATTTTACATAATTATCTTAGTAATGAAATATTTAATAATTAATATGTAATTAATGATAAATTAGTAGTATTTATCTTTGAATAAAATTTAATAAATAGTAAATATAAATAAAATTAGTAATTTTTTTAACTTTGAATAAAATTTAGTAGCTAACAAATAGAAATAAAATGAGTAGTATTTATATTTGAATAAAATTAATAGTTTTTAACTTTGAATAAAATTTAGTACCTAAAAAATATAAATAAAATAAATAGTATTTATCTTTAAATTATACATTAATTTACATTTTCAATTTGTTAATTTTAATAGTAATATAATGATTTAATATTATATGAATTCATATTAAGACATACATTTTTCAAATTTAATAAGATAATTATATAAAATTTAATTTAATTTAATATTATGCTAATTAATATTAATAAATTTATTTTATTCACTGATTTATATTAAATAAAATTTTATTTTATTATTTATATTTTTTAAATTCATTTTTAAATTTATTTTTAATAAATTTTAAAAAGTAATATTTAAATTAAAAAATTTTAATAAAAATATAAAATAATACACTAATTATAATTAGTAAATTTATTTTATTATTTATATTTATCTGCTAAAAAGTAAAAGTATTTATCTACTAAAAAATTTATTTAGATTAAAATTAGATAATATAATATAATATATAAAATAATTAGTTATTAATAAATAAAAATAAAATTAGTAATAGTCATATTTGAGTGAAATTTAGTAGTTAATAAATATAAATAAAATTAATAGTTTTTATCTTTATAAGTAGTCTAAATTAAAGAATATAATATAAAGTATAAAATAATTATCTCTTAACAAATAAGAATACAATTAGTGATATTTATCTAATAAAAATAATATATATAATATTAAATATAACATATAAATAATACAATAATTAAAAATTGATAATACTAGTTTATATTTTCAATTTATGCACCTAATTTACATTTTCAATTTGTTTATTTTAATAGTAAAATGAAAAAATTAAAAATCTGAATTAATACATAGTTATTAATTTATAATTATTATATTAGCTAATTAATCAAAGTATATTAATTAATATATAATGAGTATATTATAGATTTTATATTATGTTATAGATAATATAATATTTAATATATTATTCTATGAATATTATTAACTTAACCTTATATTAGTTTGCTGATTATGCTATATAAAATCATATGATAAAATTATATTTTTTGAATTAATAAATTAGTATCCTAATAAAGATGTTGTTCATTTTTAAAAAAATTATAATAAATTTAAAAATTAATTTTTAAATAATTTAAATATCTTTATTAGTTCAAAGTATAATTTTAAATATTATTTCAATTATATTTTTATCATAATATTTTATTAGTACTATTCATATTCTTTTAATTTATGATTATAATTATTCTTATTAATTACATTATATTGTAAAATTTCATTAGAATTAACACTTTATGTTTTGATTTTTGATTTTTTATATAACTATTAATATATTGAATATAAAAACTAAAATTATTTAATTCAAAAAGAAGCAATTTCCAATGCGATTATATTTTGTAATAACTGTAAATAAGGCATAGGGACAACTAATATCAAATTTAGAAAAATAATTGCCAAAAAATGTTTTCCACATTGATAACTATATATTACATTATCAAGAGGGATTACAAGTTTAACAACGATAGCATTAATCAAGAAAAATGATCTAAAAAATAAGGAACTAATATATATAAAAAATATAGTGTATAAAGAGGTATTGATATCAAATAAATAAATAAATATTTGTTCTAATTTTTTTATAAATGAATGGATGAAAACATTATATAAACAACATTTTAGATAAGTATATAATGTTTAAATGTTCAATATTAATTTAAAATTACATAAAATATTACAATGATAAAAAATTTGAAAACATAAAATATAAAATTATTATAATAATGGGTCAAAAAAATTATTCTAACATGTAACACAGGTTATGAAACTCTAGTTGCTATAATAGAAGGATATTTTAAAATTTGTTAACTTCCACATGTTTGAATTGTTTATTATTCAATTTTTTAAATTATGTAATAGATTGATGGAGAATTTAAATTAAATATAATTTAATAAATTAGATGGAATTGGATTAGATTTAATATGTTAATTTATTTTAAGATTATTTATTTTTGTATATTAATTATATCATGTAAATTATTTTATATCAAATATGTTAAATTAATTATATATGAAACGAATATTGTTGGAGTTTTCATATTAAAATTATATTTAAGTTTGGATAATATTGAAATTTAATATCATAATCAATCCTAAATTTATTATACTCAATATATATCTGCTAACTCAAATTCTAATTTGTAGATTTTATTTTTTAATTTTAAAGATAATAAAAGTAAAAAAGTATATATTTCATCATATATCTTATTATATATAAATAAAAATTCCAGCACAGCTTTTATCATCTTATGTAGTTTTAGAGGGTGTTGTTAATGACTACATAAAAATAATATATTTTATTATGATGTGTCTGAAGTTGGTTGTATTGTTTACAACTTCTTCAGAAGTTCTTGTTCTTTTGTGCGACAGTTAATGTCCGTGAGCGTCATCTTCTCATTGAAGCATAGTGATAGAGATCATATGCCGTCATCTTCATAATGTATTTTATGAAGCCAGTTGTCTGCGTTTCAAAAAGACAAATTATAGTTACACATGACCAACTGATTACTGAAACATTCAGCACGTAATACATGTTTAACCTCGTCAACATACTGGCCCAACCTTTGAACACCCATGAACATAAGGGAGAATGAACACGAACGGTCGATTATGGGCCTCGAACTAAACATTTAGAAATTGATATTTCCATGGTGTGCTGAGGAACGAGTTAGGTTATGTTTTGTTAAGATTCCAGCCAACGACGAGACATCGAAGTTGATGAATACATGTCATATATCCGAACCACCTACTCACTCTCACCGATTAACAAAAACAAAGAAAAAGTGGGTCCAACATGGGTCTTTTTTTTATTTTTAATAAAAATGATCCAATAAAGGGAGTTTTTTATAAATTGAATATGATGATCAAGTGTGTTTCTTAGCCATAAGAGCCACAGACGAGGGCAGATGTGGCATCAAGGGATTCAAAAAATCCTACTGAATTTGGAAGAAATTATCATCATTTCCTATAATTTAATTTAATTTGAAAATCCAAGGGTAGTTACGATATAAATGTAAAAATTATTTAAAATATTACATTGATCCCTGCTGCCATTAAAATAGACGTCCGCATTTAATTTTCTTTTTGTCTTTCATCTTTTAATTTCATTAAATTGACTTCTAAAGGAAGATAAATATTTTTTAATCACTCGTGTTATCGGCAAAATCACATTTTCTTTTATTTTTCAAATTATTAAATAAATAACTAAGCAACAATTTAAAAAAATTGAAGAAATTTGTCATGCAAGTAACAAGATCGACATACAAAAATAACATATGGTGTACGGAAACATAAGAGAAGGCAGAAAAAGCCTCGTGTCATAGACTGGTATTTTTGTACCTCTGGTTTGAAGGATGTACGTCAAGGTAGAACAGCCTAGCTGCATCTTAAATGGGCATGTTCACCAACTTGCAAGACTTCTTTGTCCTCATTTACATCTAAGGAGGAAGGGTTGCCTTCTTTGTCGATGATTAAAAAAGGAAAAATGGCCAGTCGATGGTTAAGTACAATAATTAGATACCATACTAGTGGGTCATGGAGTTCTAATGTCTGGATTTCCAACGCTAAACGTATTTATTATGCACTTTATGCCTGAAAAACTAGTTAATCCAAATATAAGTAATATAAACACTTTATTATTCATCGTATGGTATATGCATTCATATTTAATAAATCATTAATGGAGAAATGAGCGCGTGAGGAAAAAGAAGCGATAGCAGGTGCGATGCGGAGAGTAAGCCCGTTAATTGCGCACCAAAGCGTGGCTGATCATGGGTCGTGCCTTAAAGGAGGAAAAAGAGAGTCAAAATCCCCAAAAGTCAGAAAAACATAACGAACCGTCCGATTAAGATCTACGGCTGACATTCATAGTTTACATTAGCGTAAAATAAACACATACATTCTTTCAGTCTAATCCGCCCGTGAACAATTTCCAGTCCTCCGTTGGTCACGTGGTCTTTGTCCTGAAATAAACTCAGAGGAAAGTTTCCAGTGGAAACAGCAAAAACATGACTGGAAATAGAAACTTCCCATTTACAAAACACAAATCCACTTTAACGACATCACCACCTTCCAAGTAGTGGGCCCCTGTCATTAGGAGCCTTTCCGATTAGGAAACTGCGCTGGATGTTGACTAATGAGCTTTTTCGCACCGTCCGATTAGATAATGTCCATCAAGGCTACTGTACCCACCCCCACATCCACTCCTCGCTAGTCAATAAAATGAAGAAAAAGCAGAAAATGAAATAAAAATAATAAAATCAAAGCTAACTGCTTATCTTGTACCTGTCCACACGTCCCTGCACTTACTCTCTAGTTCTCTTTTAAAAAAGCCAAAAAAAAAAAAAAAAGAGAAAGAAAGCAGAGAAATCGAAGCTCAAATGTTGAAGTTTCTTCTTCTGATTTTCATATTTTTCTTAGCATTCTCCATTTCTTTAGCTAAACCGGGTGAGTTGATCTCACTTTTTATTGATGTAGCTGAATTTGGATTTTTGCTGATGCTCGGGGAGTTGAATTTAGAAATGTTAATTCTTGTTTATCGTTTCAGTTTAATTAATGAAGGTTTTTGTGTTATACTTTTTAATATATGTATGATCAGTATTTCTGACTCTGGTGATTATAGATTTTACTGAATTGGTGTTTTTCTGTATCATTGGAGTTCATTTGTTTTTCAAGTCCTTGCATATCTGGTTTTTGTTCCCCGTTCTGCATAAAGTAGGCATTTCCAACTTTTGTTTTGTAGATTTTCAGCTATGCACATGAAGCTTCCTACCTCAATTATCACGAGCTAAGCAATTCGGATCTGTCATTCAGAAAAAAAAAAGAGTGCAAACTTTATTGAAGCTTGACTATGTATCTGAACTGCCAATTCTTCAGTCGAAACGATTTTCTCAGTTCTCTTTGAAATCTAAGAATTTTCTTTTCTGGTATTTTTTCGATTTTGTTTTTCGTATGGTTGGGGAAAAGCAGTGATTAAATACAAAGTGGGATTTTACTAAATGGAAAGAGGATGGAAAGAGAAAGCTAGGAAATGATTCCTCTATTTTCAATTCTTTACTTTTGTTTGAATGCTTGACATCATCGGTGGCCGTTACTGATATAAATAACTGACGATCGTTAGGTGGCAGAAAAGAAATCGAAGTAATAGCAAATTAAAGTCCAGTTACTAGGTTACATGTTACGGCAAATTTTGCCTCCATTCACCTGGGATTGATTTTTTTTTTTTGAAAAAAAAAGAAAAAAGATTTGGAACTAAGGCTTAGTTGAGTTGAACTCAAAGGAGGCGAAGTTCATTTTGCTATATTCTAGATTGGAAATTACTTGCTTGTTTGTTTGTTTTTATTTAGTAAATATTCTTAACTGTTGGTGTCTGATATTATGATATATGTTTTTGCTTATAGCAAAACCATGGGTTATGCGCATAAGCTGCGGAGCTCGTGTAAATGTGCATACCGCACCGACCAATACACTTTGGTACAAGGATTTTGCATACACAGGAGGGGTTCCTACTAATGCAACACGAACAAGTTATATTGCTCCTTCACTTTCGACACTTCGCTATTTCCCTCTATCTGAAGGTCCCAACAACTGCTATAACATCAGAAGAGTGCCAAAAGGACATTATTCTGTAAGGGTGTTCTATGCATTGGTTGCACATCATGATCCTGACCCTAACTCCGACAATGAACCCTTGTTTGACATTTCGATTGAAGGCACTCAGGTTTATTCCTTGCAATCAGGTTGGAGTAGTCGTGATGACCAAGTATTTACTGAAGCCCAAGTGTTTCTTACAGACGGCACGGCATCTATCTGTTTTCATAGCACTGGTCATGGCGATCCTGCAGTCCTTTCAATTGAACTTCTTCAAGTTCATGATAGATCATACTATTTTGGTCCTGAATGGGGTCAGGCTGTGATACTCAGAACAGCAGCCAGATTCAGTTGTGGTAATGGGAAGTCAAAATTTGATGTAGACTACAGTGGTGATGTATGGGGCGGGGATAGGTTCTGGAGTAGCATGACAACATTTGGCCAAGGTTCAGATAAAGCTATATCTACCGAAAGTAGCATTAAGAAAGCTTCAAATGCACCAAACTTTTACCCAGAAGCTCTTTACCAGACTGCCCTTGTCAGCACTGATACTCAACCAGATTTAGCATATACAATGGATGTGGATCCTAATAAAAACTACTCGGTTTGGCTACATTTTGCTGAGATTGATATTTCAGTTTCAGGTGTTGGGAAAAGGGTATTTGACATTGTGATTAATGGTGATGTTAAATTTAACGCAGTAGATGTTGCCAAAATGAGTGGAGACCGTTACACTGCTCTCGTGCTTAATACCACAGTTGCTGTTAACGGGAGAACTTTGACAATAACCTTGCGTCCCAAAGAAGGAAACCATGCTATAATCAATGCCATTGAGGTTTTTGAGGTTATAACAGCTGAGTCCAAAACTTTATTGGAAGAAGGTACAGATACCATGCTCTTCCACTCGTTATTTATCTGGTTAGTTTATATATTATTTGTTTAATACCAGAATGAGGCATGCAGCGTAAATACGTTGATTTCTTTAGTGTTTTCTGATCAATTATATCTCTTAGATTATGAGTTGTATCATCAATTTATGAAATTGATACTTTAAACTATCTGTATTGTGTATTGTTTGCTTTTGGATTGCAAAGGTAGCTTTTCAGAAGTTGAAAGTAGGTAAGGTACTACTAATCATATTATTATTATTCTTGATTATAGTTAGGGCTCTACAGACGTTAAAGAGTGCCTTGGGCCTTCCCCTTCGATTTGGGTGGAACGGTGATCCATGTGTTCCCCAACAACATCCGTGGAATGGAGCAGATTGCCAATTTGACAGGACTAGCAGCAAATGGTTCATTGATGGCCTGTACGCACTCTATCCTAGCCTTTGTTTACTTTGTACTTCCATTTTCTTGCTTTGTATATTGATTTATGGGATGAAATATTGCTCTATCATAATCTAAAACAACAACATGATTTGCTGTTGACTAGAGTATGTTAGTTTAAAAGTATATGCCAGTGCAGTCTCCACACCCTCTTGGCCTTCTGGCAACAAGTTCACCCTTTATTTCTTTCTGCTGAAATATCATGAAGTACATCTCTTCCAAATAGCTTGATGCTGAATATTGGACAGTCAATACTTTGATACTAAGATATTAACTTCTCGTCAGTGCTCTCGACAACCAAGGTTTGAGGGGATTTTTGCCAAGTGACATTTCTAAGCTCCGTCATCTGCAAAGCATGTAAGTTTCTAGGAAGTATCTCTTCTAGTTTCAATGGGGAACTGTTCGGAGCATCTGTGCTCCCATATCTTTGTAACTTTTCAGTTCTTAAATTTTCTTAAATTTGTGCAGAAACTTAAGTGCTAACAGTATTCAGGGAACTATTCCGTCATCAATTGGATCAATAACCAGCTTAGAAGTACTGTAAGTTCTTGTTGTTCTCATCTTAATTAGCTGCTTATATCAAAGGAGTGGCGGTAGCCACCTTTCATTATTTTTTTTGACATGATATTCATCTTCTTTGGCATGGATGTTTTCATCTCTTTGCACAATTTGTAAATTGGAAACGTATATCCTTGGGTTTTTAAACCCGCATGTTTGTACACTTCGTTCATTCTATCTAACATCTGAAGTTAAAAATCTGTGTTGCAAGAATTTATCATAGCATGTAAGTTGCATTCTTTATATCATAGTATTGGTAGATATAGGGTAAAAGAGTCTTATATTTATAGGCCTTGCGTTTCTCTCAGTTGAAATGTAGTCATAACCGAAGTTGCATCATCCCTACCCATCTCTTAGTATGATAGTAAATGCCTCCTCAATACACAAGTTTGACTATTAGTTACAAGGAACCCTGAAGGAGACTGATTTATGAACAGCATAGCTTAAATTAGCTCGGAGTGTCTAACAACAGTTTGTTTCAATTGGCGATTTTGTAGCAAAGTGTATGTATGTGTAAGAAAAATAAGCATTTCTGAAATACCATTGGGTGCATGCATACGGCGGTCCTACTCTGTGATTTTGTACCGTGCCACATCAATAGATTATCTTATTACACCTCCTTGTCTTGCAGGGACCTCTCCTACAATTTCTTCAATGGATCAATTCCTGAGAGCCTTGGACTGTTGACATCGTTGCGGAGATTGTAAGATCTTTATGTGATCCACACCGACTGAACTAATCTATAAAGTTTAGATCTGATTTGATTCTAATTTGATTTTTTATGGGGGCAGGAATCTCAACGGCAATTCTCTGTCTGGTAGAGTCCCAGCTGCACTGGGAGGAAGGCTTTTGCATGGAGCTAGCTTCAAGTATGCTCTTATGAATGTTACTTATAGCACTTAACTGGCTCTGTTATTATACAAAAAAAAAAACCAATTTTTTACAGAAGCGTCTAGCGTGTGTATGCATGATTTGTTTCACGTAAATGGACTGGGTGGGGGATACCTGGTGCACAAAGTGCTCCCAGGCTATTGCATGGTTAAGGGCATATAGATGTGTTATTTGATTATAGCATATGTAATACTAACTTACCGAAATGTATTAATCTGAATTAATTTATGTAAATTGACTGGGGTTCGGGGATAGCGTCGCTATACGTTCCCAATTCTACAAAGATCCTCATGCGTGTTACTCTTAAAACCTTAGTAGCTTGCTTAGGAACATGCAATTATCTAAAGAACTGTATTCCTTTTTCTACGTGAACAGATAGAGCGATGGGTGTTGTCTGTTCTGTTTCATTTGTCAACCCTATAAAAGAATACTTGCTTTGATTTCTGCAGTTTTACCGATAATGCTGGCCTTTGTGGTATTCCTGGATTGCGGGGATGTGGACCCCACCTATCTGCTGGTGCAAAAATTGGTGTTGCCTTTGGTGCGTCGGTGACATTCCTCTTCATGGTTATCTGTTCAATGTGTTGGTGGAAAAGACGACAGAATATTCTCCGAGCACAGATTGCAGGTAAGGCAAACTCCGAGATACATTAGGTTTATATCCATTTACATTGTCGATGTAACAAATTATTACTAATAGCATCCCTTTTTTCCCTTCTTAGCTTTGTCATCTTTAGAACTTGTAATTAGAAAAGCAGAACACTCGTTAATTATCTTAGGGTGCATCTTCACCTCCTATCCTCTTTTGTCCTTTTGACAGCAAGGGGTGCTCCGTATGCAAAAGCAAGGACCCACCATCCTCATGATATCCAGATGACAAGACATTATAACCATAGCCATGCACGGACAGCTGCTGAGAATGGGCCTAGCTTACTGTCATGATCAATCAACCATTATCTTCAGAATTCAGTCCACTTGAACTTCCCTCCTGCTTTGGTTTCTGGAGTCCGAGTTCCATCCAAAACATGAATCCCATCACCTGATAATTGATTTGGCACACTTCTCGAACTCGCAGTGCTGCTTAGTTTGCCTCTTGCCTCGAAATTTTGCATGGTGAAATTAAAAAAAAAAAAAAGAAAATCGGGTAGAAGCACATGTAGAGCAATATTCCTTCTTTAGTGCCAGCAAATGCCGTTTTAGGCCGCAAGATAACGTGTATTTCATCTATTCTTTAGTTCCGTTCTCGGCAAAAGAAATGCCCTATAAGTTATTAGTTCCCGATGTCATATGTTTAGGTGAAAGGCGAGATAGAGTTTGTTTCATTGTAAGAAATGTTGTATCAAGACGAAGGAGAATGTGTCGTCATGAGTCCCGAAACTGTAGTTAACAAAAACTTCAGATTGATTGATTGTAGAATACACAATTGTACGCAGTACTTTTCCTCTGGATCTCTTACTTCTCTAAGAAAGGTCACTGGCGATTTGGGTAGCCTGTCTCCGCACTAGTGTTGACGTAAGAATCTCCTCCTAATTAATTGTGCTGAAGTATAGTCTTTAGCAGGCAAGAAGACAGAAAATGATGTTTGATTTATGAATGACCAAAGGAAATCAGAATGCATATACCCAGATGGTTAATGGTAAAAGCTTAAATGCTTGTGTCAGCAAATTTTTCAGTCTCTGGGATTGGGTGCTGTACTATTTTCCATAGCAGTAAGCATGCCATGTTGCGAGTTTTGGTAATTGAGTTGGGGGGTCTCGAAGCTGACCCTAGCGGGGTAACCGTCGGACCGCTGCTAAAAGAAAATCGGGAAATTACTGTCTAGAATACTCCTGTTACGGCAGAGTGTGTTTTTCATCTTTTCTCTTCTGTTTATTTTTTCACCTCTGCATTTCCAACAGATCAGTTGCTGCAAGTGTCCCATGATGTAGTAGACGGCATGATTAATTGTATTCTAATACAATTCGTGAATTAATGACGTACATTAATAAGCGTTCGCATGATGATAAGTCCATTTGAGAAATGCTAAATGGTGCATAGAGATACCAATAGGAAAATGTTTTGCCCATAATTTGGAGGAAAGTGGTCCCACCATTGCAACTGAGCCATCATCCATGTTGTCTGATTATGAAAGAAGAAAGCATCCTCCCTCCCCCTTCTACAAATACAAGAAATCCTATTTTCTCAACTTTGCCACACGTGTGTACCACCATTGATGTCATAATTTAACCCAAAAACAGAAATATAATAATGATAAATCGAAAAAAATACCCATCTTCACGTGAAACTTGTGGCAGTTTCCTGCAGCTGAAAAAATAAGCTTAACCCTGAAAATCTTCGGACACCACACCACCAGCTCTTAAAATATCCATCATCGCACCCACAGC
>CANYBF010866545.1:0-10219 GCA_948192965.1 Dalechampia spathulata
GCATATGCAGGACAACCAAATATTCTCAAACCAGAATAATCGGCAGTGGAACCGGACTATACCTCAAAAGGAGTCTTACAGTCAATAGCTAAAGATGGAGATCTGTTGACCAAATAACTCGCTATGTTAATCACTTCAGCCTAAAAATCCTTGCTTACACCTGCATGTGAAAGCATACTCCGTGCTCTGTCACAAAGTGTTCTGTTCATGCGTTCTGCAACACCATTTTGCTATGGTATTCTTACACAAGTGTGATGTCTCACTATGCCTTCTCTGCTGTAGAACTCATCCAACTTAGAATTACAGAATTCCAACCCATTGTTAGTTCAAAGACGTTTCACCTTTCCTTCTGTCTGCCTTTCTACCATCGTCTTCCATGTAACAAAGGTTGAAAATGCCTCATCTTTCGTCTTCAAGAAATATACCCATACCATTCTGGAGAAATCATCAATCAATGTCATGAAATATATATAATCCAACCTACCCTTCGTCTTATGAACTGCTTGCTTGTTGAATTTCACCCTTGTCTGTTTGCCAAACACACAATGCTAACAGAAATTCAACTCATCATTCTTATAGCCATTCCAAAGATCTCGCTTGCCTAACATAGACAGCCTCTTGTCACTCATGTGACCAAGATGTAGATGCCACAACTGTGATTGATTAGCAGCACTGCTTCCACTAACTGCTGTAGCTTCTCCAACAACCACACTGCCTTGAAGATGATACAGTCGATCCTTAAACTTCCCCTTCATCAGTATCATGGAGCCCTTGCCAACTTTACAGAATTCTCCTTCTGAAGTTTATTTGTAACCTTGAATTGCCAAAGTCGTAAGAGAAATCAGATTCCTCTTCATATCAGGAACATGCCAGACATTGTCAAGAGTTCTGACAACCTTATCAAACATCCTCAACCGAACACTACCAATCCCTGCCACAGACAGTGTATAATCATCTGCCAAATAGATAGACCCATTCAGCCTTTTATACGTTGAAAACCAATGCTTATGAATACACATATGATAAGTAGCGTCAGAGTCAAGAATCCAGGTATTCTGTTTCTCACTTGCACCTGCTATAAAAACAAAAACCACATCCTCACTTTCATTAGAACTGCAAAGGCCATTAACAGCATTTGCATTCGTAGAATTTTCCTCCTTTTGCTTGCCCTTCTTCTTCTCCTTCAACTTAGGACAATCCCTTCGAAAATGGCCTTTTTCTCCACATTCAAAACAGGTAAGCTTCTTGGCTCTAGACTTCGACCTAGCATTGGACTTTTTCTTTTGAAAGTCCTTCTGTTGTGTTCTTCCCCTCATCATTAAACCCTCACCCTTTGTTTTACTGTCAATAATCATTCATCATGAATCGAATTAATACAAAAAAAATATTGAAGAAGTATGTTTCTTATCCTTCACAAATTTTAGATCAACGCTTCTCCTTGTACTGTAAGGATTGCATTAATTCATATTATTTTTCCAAAAGACGAAAATGTCATTGATGATTCATTGAAATGTGCGTTATACACACACACACATTCCATTGGCTTATAATCTTATTTCAGTGACATGGAAGGGAGAGATTTGGTATGAGAGTTCGAGTTCAAGTCCGATGGACAAAAAAAAAGATATCTTTCTATTAACATAGATGTATATTATACATTTATTTTGATTATTTATATATAATTTTATATTTAAAAAATTTTATAATGATTATATTTCAAGGATCTCATGTTTGCTTTTAATTAATTAATTAATTAATTAATTATTAATATAATCATTTTTCTATTTCTTCTATGTGGGAGGTTTTATTCTTTTAGTCGTAATTTAGGAAATATTAAGAAATATATGAATAATTTCATTGTTCATTTAATTTAGGAAATATTAAATGTGTATGAAATAAGTTTTTATATAGCTTCTGTTATTGAAAACAAGTAGTGAAAAGCTAATGGTTCAAAATAATGTAATTTATTATATCATATTAAATACAATTGAGGAGAAAGTGAAAAGGGTAAAATGAATATAATTTATCACAATAATTAATAAAAAAACCAACAAATTTGTATCAAGATAAGATCAAATGAACAAAAAATAATATGAAATAATTTTATTATGTTCACATTAATTCAATATAATTTATTTAAAATAACAATAAACAAAATTAATACAAACATATTACACTTGCATTTTATCATATGAAAAAATTAGTGTTTGCTTTTAATTAATTAACAGTTAATATAATCATCTTTCTACTTATTCTATATGAGAGGTTTTATTCTTTTAGTTGTAATTTAGGAAATATTAAGAATAATTTCATTTTTTATTTATTATTATCTTTTATAAATTCATCAAATGGCGTTTTCACTTCATTTCCTCCATTTAGCAAAAGTTCTCCTCTCTGATTATTTTTTTTTCTTTTTAATTTGTCATTACAAATTCTTTGATTTACAAATTAATTTATTTATTTAAATTCCATATAATTTTTTTTTCATAACATCATATAATGGTTCTATTTAATAGTTATTTTGATAAATATATATACATATAGGTATGAACCCTCCTTTAGATTGACAATCGCTCATTATTATTACATAGAATGTAATACTAATAAAAGAAACAAAGGGTAGAATGTAATATTAGTAGAAGAAACAAAGGGATCTACTCAAGAGAGCAATCCTAATGTAACATCTATATTATTTAGTTTTAGCATACCAAATTTTGAGATTTTTATCATCAAAAATAGTGTATGATAATTTCTCATAAAAATCTCTCTTAAAATCTTGAATTCATGACATCGATTACAAGTTAGAATAAATCACCGATTTGTAGTAACAATAAAAACATCATTAATATATTATAATCGAATGATTATTATGAATAAATTTCAAATTACCAGAGAGGTTGTATTAGAGGAGGTAGTGTTTCAAGATATGGCATCAATTGGTTACACATGGAGTATAATTAAGCATGCACTGATGGTCCAACAAAACCTCACAATCGGCAATCAGCTAACATGCTTCAATTACTCACATCAAGAGTGATCCTTTATTTTTTTTTATCATGCATTAATTAACTTGATATATATATGAAAAATATAAGAATAAAGATCGAAAAACAAGAATGAACCAATGAAAATGAGAAGCGTAAAAAATATATATTTATCATACTTCAATCTCTCTATGAGGTTTTATTGAGAAGCCCTCAAAGAACATTTAACAAATATACGAATTTTCATTTATTTCTGTCTTTTGTGAATTCTTCAATAGGCCGTTCTCTTCGATTCCTTCATTCAACCCAAATTGTGCTATCTAATTAAATTCTTTTTTTTCCCTTTTAAACTTGTCATTAAAAAATTTATTTGGCCTAAAAATTCAAGGATTTATAAATAAAATATTCATTTACAAATTAATTAATATTAATAAATTTTTGCATAAAATTAATTCAAATTAATTAAATGAAATGCCTTGATGAAAATAATTCCATATAACAAAATTTTCCATAACACCATATAATGATTTTATTTAATGATTATTTTGGTAATAAATAGAATACATATAGACCTTAAAAGGTCCACAATATCTTATTATTATTACATAAAAAGACAAGAACTATTAGTAGAAGAAACACAAATGACTCTTTATGGGAGGAACTAAAATATAGTATCCCTTATTTAGCTTCAGCAAATCCAATTCTCCTTTGTCCATGATCATGAATAGTGTGATAACGTCTCATAAAAATATCTCCCAAAATCCTATAATTATGATATCAAATTATAAATTAGAATGAATAATTGATTCATAATAATGATGAAATCAATATTAGTATATTATATTTGAATAATTGTCATAGATGAAATTCAATGATGATAAATTACCATAGAGGATCAACAGCAGGCGGCAGTATAATATATGATCCAACAAAGCCAGTGAAGCACCAATCTGTTGAAACCGGATCCCTGAGCATGTACTGGTCATCCAAACCAAAACGAAATCCAGAGCTAATAATCAACTAACATTTCTTTTTAAATGAAGAATCAACTAACATGCATGCTATACTTATACCAAGAACAAGCCACTTCTTCTCTTCAATATGCATGCCATATTTATACCAAGAACAATCCACTTCTTCTCTTCCATCGATAACTATGTGAACATATATCCTCAATGCGGACAATGTGTGCATGGTGTTGATATCATATCAAGGCAACAAGAAGCAATAGTAAACATTTTCTTTATGGTTTACTTTTTTGGTATGTTAGAATTTATGTAGATGCCTATAAACATATTCAACAAAAAGAAGTACAAATAACAAACCTCGTCTGGAGCAAGATCAAAAGCTCTTCCTCCTATATTGAAAGTAACATCAGGCATTGAAGTGAGATTATCGCAACGAATAGCCTTTGGAATCTGATTACAAAGCTACAAGGAGTATCATAGCCATCAGCATATCTCAAGTGTTAGCAAAGGAAATTATAGCATACTTATTTTTATCATTGACATGATCACTAGTTAATAAGGATGCATCAGTTTCACCTTATTGACATGATTGAATAAGTGATCTTGTGTTTGATTCTTCTTTAACTGCTTCTGAATCCAAACTACTGTCATCTCACAAGCAGTGCAGGGAGCATCTCCAACATCGCTAGGCGATTTCTTATCTACCACAGTCTCAATTCCCATGCTATACATGCATACAGATGAATACGAACTTGTTAATCAGTAATTAAATTGCTTCTACTAAAAAAGCAGGTATATCAATATGGGTTACAATTGGCACCAAATAAGAGACATCCAAGTGAGACTAACCTAATACCATTATTTCCATCATATGTGCACAATCCAATCTCTGAACATATTTTCTTTGATTCAACCTGTTAACATAAGTAGAAATATGAGCAAACACAAACACATGTTTTGTTGGTTGTATTTCCTTCTTCCATCTTCATATATGTGTTAAAGGCAAATGTATGCATGGAATGTAGAATATCGAGAATTATTATGAGAATATTTGAGACAAAAACATATTTTCACCTGAGCTAGAAGCTTATCCATAATGGTTACTCCATATTCAGCAACAACATTCTTGCATTCCTGCGTCACTACTCCAGTGGCCCCGATATTCTTATTTATTGAGTCAATTATAGGCTGCAAATGAAGAGCATCAAGCAGCCCCTTATTTTATTTTAAACTTAAATTGGACTACACAATGAAATTGTTCTACACAGCTAGCTAATGTCAAGTATGATTTTATAGTTCTTGCGCATTTGTTGACTCTACCCAATAGTAAACCAAACCAGTAAGCTAAATAAAGTTCAACAAAAATTGTTCATACTTGGGGCCCTCTAATGTCGGGATTTCCAGAGTCTGCGAAAACGGGGCATCCGCTTTTGCAATGACCTATTTAGTGGTAAGAACAAGTTATTAGAATCAAATAACAAAAGAAATGTGAGAACTTGAATCTTCAAGATCCATATTTTGTATCTCAACAAAGATAACAACAAAAATTACATCTATCGTGTGTTAATGTTATTATTTTTGAAGTTTTTGTACGAAAGAGGACATACCAGTTGAGGTACCATTTATAAGAATTTCCCCCATATCGAACTATCAAAAAACTCATCACAGAAAATGAGAAAATAATTGAAAATATTTAATGATGTTTAGTAATACATACGATTGAGAATAATAAAGCCAGCAAACCTGCCAATAGATGTCTCTTGTGATATTAACATAAGTATGGTTGCCCTTGTAATGGTTTGGATCAGCACCTCCAAATACGATTTCACCACTATTATTTTGTTGTTGTGGATCATGATTAAACCAAAAAGAAAATACTTTTTCTTTGATAAGATTTTGGTTGACCATATTTTCCCTGTAATATATAAGTGTATCAGCTCAACACAAAATATAGAGAGAAATTTTGCAATTAAAATGATGACATAAAGCACCGACCACAATGGCACAGCTTGCTCAGCGGAAAGTATTTGGAACCCAAGTCCTAGGATTCCATCGAACTGGGCAAGAAGTAATCCTTGACCCGTCTCAGTGGTTGCCTGAATAAAATGCTGAAGGATGAACAAAAATATAAGAAGCAGTAAGCTGAAAATATAATGATAATTTAATAATAATGATGATGATAAAAAAAGGTGATAGCATAGTAAAGATACCTGATCTTTTACAACCAGGCCACCAACTTGTACATTGTCGGTACTATAAAACCCATCAACAATTTGAGGACCATAACGAATTGAACCAGTCGACCCTGCGTAATCAATCATACCAATCAATAAATGTTCAAAAACGTAGCAGCTAGCAGTGGCGTTCTACAAGAAGGTGGCTTTCAACGTCAACTTCAAACTATATTCTTAAATGAGTAACACGTAGTAGAATGAAAACAGATGAATATGTAGCTGCTATGCTGGAGGCAAGTCATGAACACAAACCATTCTTTTTGTAGGTACTTGATTGATTTAAGTCATACTTTGAGTGAACGGTACAAGCACCCTACACGGTAATGAATGAAAAAATCATGAAATCTGGGAATGAAAAAGCTTCCCTGTGAAAAATGTCAAGTATATTACCCACATAAACATTATTATAACAGAAGATAAAGATAAAACTCACAACTTTGCACTGCGCTGATGGTACCCATAAATCGGAGCTACCGGTATCAAATAGTATATTAAAGTTCTGCGCAGGAGTGCCGATGCCAATCACACCATAATACTGCCTACTAGGGATATCATTCTTTAATGACACAGTACCATTACCCTGCATGACACCAAGATGATAATTCCTCGTTGAAGCCTCTTCATTTGCATATAGCCAAGCAGCAAGTCCGTTGTTTTCGTGTAATTTATTCCTTCTCAAATGGATTCTCGCTAACCCATCATTGGGTACACAGAAAACACAAGAAAGCAGAAAGTTGACAAGAAACAGAAATAACACTACTGGTCTCATGCTGGTCCTCATGTTCGCCTGCAATGTCGTATGTATTTAACTTCAGTAAGTATGATAGAAAAGATGCATATAAAAAAAAACCTGTCAACAACTGATTATGCAGAGGTATGATGATGTTTCAAAGTATATAATATATACTAGAACCGAAAGAAAAGTATGAATTTGAATAAACACATGAGGGACGGTAATAGAAAAAGAAGATAGACCAACAGATTATGTGGAAGAGAAGATGGCAGGAAGATCTTGATGGAGAAGAGAAAATGTATATGGGGGTATATATAATATAACAGCGCGTAACCTGTAATATTTTACATTAACACCCTCTTGGGCCGCCGAAGAAACCGTTTTGTTTTAATTATAGTTATTAACCAAATGAGTCGTGCATTGGAAGCCGAAGCATGCAAGGTTACTTCTACATAAAGCAGAATGTCATTTGACGATTCATTAAAATGTGCGTCTCATATATATAATGTACAAACTATTGAAAAGACAAAGAAAGTTGTCTACTATTCGACGAGCCACGAAGAAATCTTCATTAGCTTTATAAATGAGATGCTTAAGCTAAAGAAAAACCTTGATTTTATATTCTACCCTAACGAAGGAAAAATTATCATAGAAATCTGAATTCATAGAATATGATTATGTATATATAATAATACAACAATATGTGTTATTTTTTCATTAAATATTAAATATATATTAATTTTTTATTGATTGTCATTGTTACTATAACATTTAATGAAAGCTAAAATATATTATTATATTATTGATAAATTCATAATCATTTGTCAGAAATCAAATTACACAAAAAAAAAATTGAAGAAGTTGTTAGGATCCAACTAAGGAGAGGAAAAATGAAGAGAAATGATTTTCGTGGTAACACCAACCGGCAAACTCCACGGCGGTTAGGATTTTTGATTAATGATTTCAAAGGTTTTTTTTGTTACAAGGTTGAACCGTGTGTACTAAATTAATTTGACAGTACAATAAATTTAACATCAGGCTCCGCAACAAAACAGAAGTATGTTTCTTATCCTTCACAAAGTTTAGATCAACGATTCTCCTTGTGCTATAAGGATTGCATTAATTCATATTATTTTTCCAAAAGATGAAATGTCAAATGTGCGTTATATATACACACACATATTCCATTGGCCTATAATCTTATTTCAGTGACATGGAAGGAAGAGATTTGGTATGAGAGTTCGAGTTCAGTCCAATGAACAAAAAAAAGATCTCTTTCTATTAACATAGATGTATATTATGTATTTATTTTGATTATTAATTTTATATTTCAAAAAATTTATAACCATTATTTATATATTTTTTATGGTTAAAATGATCTATTTTATGTGTAGAAACTTACTAGAACAGTTGATTTGGTAGTGTTTTTATATTTTACAGGTAAATTCGATCAAAAAGTAAAAAGATAGATAAAAACCCATTTTTAGCTCGATTTTATCAAAAGGTAGAATATCATATGCTTATGGTCAAAAATTATAGGCACAAGAAAAACAAGATTAACCGAAGACTATTAGTTGAGGCCTTAAGTTCAAATTTTGTATTTCAATCTCAAGATCAGATTAGATAAAGTGAATAAAATATAAAACTATTATCTTAGAATGTTATTTATTTATTTTAATTAATTTTTTTATTTTTATAAATGAAAGGCTTGTTTCCATTATGAAGGTGTAAATTTGAGGAATCAAATTACCTCTGTTTTATTTTTCTATCAATCCATTTGAGTTTTATTTTTCATCTTTTTCTTTGTTTTTATTTTTGTGTTATTGTCAATCATGCAAGGTCAGGTAATTTTCATTTCCAATTGAAAGCAACACAATAGTTCATTGTTCATTCATGTGAGATCAAAAGGAATTTAATTTTTTTGATGTTTATTATTCGTTTTAATTTGATAAATCATAGAACTACGGTTGTTTTTGAAAGTGTGTAATATTGCGCATGTTACACAAGTTCAAGTGCAATAACTTGTCATACAAGTTATTCGATCCGTAATTGTCTCTCGACTTATTGTTTGTAGCAGTCAAAGAGTTATATTCCTTATAAACCTTCCTTGTGAATTATCGTGATCTCTAATCGTTTATGCAATTGTTGAAAGACTAATGAGAGCCTTACTCTATTGTGTTTATTCGATAATTAAAAGTGATTATAAAACTGCTTCCTGGTCACTTTTGATCCTACGGAGGAATTGGTTTATGAAAAACTTCTTCCACTACTATAACCGGCTTAATGAATCATAACCTCATGTTTGCTTTTAATTGCCATGGTCAAATTAATCTTTTTTTGGATGAATTTTAATTAAGTTTTCTCTTCAAGTAGGGTTATAGGGTTTTGCAAATCGAAGGCTTACCTGAAAAATCTAACTGAACCAACAAATAAGGTTAAGTTTGGTTTGAAATTTTTGAATTTTAAAAATATTTGGTAAGAAAAAATAAAATTTTCAATTTAAAAATCAAAATAATGAAAAAATAATATAAAAAATAAATCAAACTGAATCAATATTCATTTCCGTTCGATTTATAAATTTCAAAACTGAATAAATTTTAATTCATTTTGATAATTGAATTAATCTGCTCGCACCTAAATTGATTAAAGATAAATTTTTTATTAAGTGTTTGTGCAACTTTAGTGCATTAAAAAAATTGAACTCAGACATTAATTAATTAAAATTGTATTTATTTTGTATATTATGAATAAAAGTAAAATAAATTCACATTTATTTAATTAAATGTGTATTAAATATTTTTTTTACAGCTTCTCTTATTGAAAGCAATTAGTCAGAAGCTAACGGTTTAAAAATAATGTAATTTGTTATATCATGTTACATATAATTGAGAAGAAACTTAAAAGGCTAAAATTAATATAATTAAGGATAGTAATTAATTAAAAAACAATAAATTTATATCAAGATGAAATTAACAAAAATTAATATCCAATTAGTTTGGTATGTTCATGTTACTTCATTATAATTTAAAATTATTAGACCTTATTTAACCCTCAAATTCACTATTTTAGTAAATACTTTTTAAATTCGCTATTTTCGTAGGACTTTTCAAAAGCAGTATATTTTGAAAATTCACTTTTAGCTGCCATTTATTAAGAAATATATGAAGCATTTATTACATAGAAGTTGATATTAGTAGAAGAAACACAGGGATCTTCTCTAGGGAGGGATCAAAATACAATATCTTTTATACAGCCTTGGCAAATCCAACTCTTAGATTTTGACCGTCAAAAATAGTATGA
>CANYBF010866590.1:0-13431 GCA_948192965.1 Dalechampia spathulata
AAGGCAAGCCTAAACTCGTCCGTAACTGTCACAAACGTCCTTGCTAACCCTAAACACACTTCTAAAGCATACCAAATCACATATACACGCCGTCCCTCATCCAACCAAGAAGACACGCTCCTCAATAAGGCGACGACACACAAGTCGAGCACATATATCCGTACAGAACAACTCGTAGCAACACAATACACACAGGCACAAAACCATCATTATACATTCATACACATAACATACATCATTCAATCTGACCATTCTACTATGCATACGCACACATAAATGCATAACTCCTAGGGTCTCTAATGTGGGTGTAACAATTTAATATTATATTAATTCATGTTAAGGCATCCATTTTTCAAATTTAATAAGATAATTACGTAAAATTTAATTTAATTTAATATTATGTTAATTAATATTAAATAAAAATTTATTTTATTATTTATATTTGTTAAATTCATTTTTATATTTATTTTTTATAAATTTTAAAAATTAATATTTTAATTAAAAAATTTTACTAAAAATATAAAATAATACACTAATTACAATTATTAAATTTATTTTATGCACTAATTTATATTTAATAAAAATTTATTTTATTATTTATATTTATCTGCTAAAAAATGATAGTATTTATCTCCTAAAGAATTTATTTAGATTAAAATTCGATAATATAATATAACATATAAAATAATTAATTATTAGTAAATAAAAATAAAATTAGTAGTAATCATATTTGAATAAAATTTAGTAGGAGCTAATAAGTACAAATAAAATTAGTAGTTCTTATCTTTATAAGTAGTATAAATTAGAGAATATAATATAAAGTATAAAATAATTATCTCCTAACAAATAAAAATACAATTAGCAATATTTATCTAATAAAAATAATATAGAAATATAAAATATAAATAATACAATAATTAAAAATTTATAATACTAATTTACATTTTCAATTTATGTACCTAATTTACATTTCCAATTTGTTTATTTAATAGTAAAATTAAAAAATTAAAAATTTGAATTAGTACACATAATAGAGCTATTAATTAATCATTATTGTATTAGCTAATTAATCAAAGTATATCAATTAATATATAATGAGTATATTATATATTATATATTATATTATGGATAATATAATGTTTAACATATTATTCTATAAATGTTGTTGACTCTATCTTATATTAGTTTACTGATTTTGCTAGATAAAATCATATGATAGAATTATATAATTAGTATCCTAATAAAAATGTTGTTCATTTTTAAAAAAATTATAATAAATTCAAAACTAATTTTTAAATAATTTTAATATCTTTATTAGTTTAAAGTATAAGTTTATTACCTAAAAATATTATTTCTATTATATTTTGGTCATAATATTTTATTAGTACCATTCATATCCTTTTAATTTATGATTATAATTATATGTATTAATTATATTATGTTGTAAAATTCCATTAAAATTAACACTTTATGTTTTTAATTTTTGATTTTTATATAACTATTAATATATTGAATACAAAACTAAGATTATTCAATTATAAATTCATGATTCTAATTTTATCATAATATCAGGTAAAAGTGACTCTAACCATAACAATCATTCAAATCCATAGTCTAAAGTTACAAAGATAAAAAAATGATAGGATAAAAGAAACAATCTTGTTAGCTAATCATATTTGATGACCTAGAGACATGCAATCCTAAATGGGAAGAGATAGTAAAAAATATACGACTAGGAATAAAACCATCAAAAGTTTCACATTTGATTGTTAGAGTTTTAAGAGCAAAGTTACACTATGTCAAAGATCAATTATACAAACAGAAGATATTTGGTGAGGTAGCAACACATGTTCATGTCATCGAATTTCAAAAGAGAGGTCTTCCACATGCATACATCTTGGTCATATTAAAGTCTAGAAGCAAAGTAACTAGCCCAAATCATTTTGATAAATATGTTATGAAAGAGATTCCAAATGAGATTAAGTATCAAGTATTGTACATGTGTTTAATAAAACATATGCTTCATGGTCCATGTGGATATGAAAATCCTAAATGTCCTTACATGATTGAAGGAATATACAGATTCAAATATCTAAGATCATCTAATAGCAAGAAAATGTTAGGGCATAATGGATACCCTATATGTAGAAGACCTAAAAATGATTGTCAGGTAACAAATTATTAATGTTGTTAAAATTATGTTACATATTTTAATAAAATGAAAATAATGGCATTCTTATCATATTGCAGGTGAAAAAAGAAAATAAGATATTTGATAACAAATGGATTATGCCTTATAAGTCATATTTGTTTACAAGATATGATTATCATATGAATGTAGAGGGAATGAATTTTTTTCATGTAATAATGTACTATAATATGGTAAAAAAATTTGTATAAATGAAATATAAAAAGTAAAATAAATAATTCACAAATCCTATATGCTAAATTATAATAGGTTTGCTCTAGATTGACAACAGTGAAATACTTATATAAATATATCTATAAAGTGCATGATAAAATAGCAGTCCAGGTTGGAGATGAAGAGAATTAGATAAATGAGATACAATGTTATCAAGATGTAAGATGGGTATTGCTACAAGAAGCTATATGGAGGTTATATGAGTTTGAATGAATGATATTTATTCTACTATCATGAACCTATAACTCCATCTACCGAACAAGCATATAATGATATTTTGGCATAACCAGAACTTGCAAGACATACTTCAATGGGACCATACAAAAAAATGATATTGATCAAATACTTTGTTACATGTTCAAAAAGTGAAGAAACAAGCATGCTATTGTACAAGGAATTTCTAGAGCATTATGTTTAGAATGCAAAAAATCAAGAGTGGATAAAAAGAAAAACTAGAAATATCATTGGACGTGTACATGCAACCAACTCGATGAAAGGAGAAAGATATTATTTAAGGATACTTTTAAATAATGTTAAGGGTTTAAAGTCATTTGATGACTTGCTTATAGTAGATGGTATGTAATGCTTGACATTTAAGAAAGCTGTTATAATGAGGGGGTTGCTTGAATCAAATAAAAGCATAGAAGAATGCATGAGTGAGGCAACAGTATTCAAGATGCCATTAGAGTTGAGAAGATTATTTGCAAAATTATTGGTGTATTGTAAGCCTATAAATATTAAAAAACTATAGGAAGATAATTTCCAATCAATGGCTTAATATTATGTTAAAATGCATGAGAACTCGATAGAAAAAAAATAGCCAAAAGCACTTGATAAGCATGGGTAAGTTATGATCTGCCTACAAAAGAAAGTTACTAGCTTAGCCAAATGGAGATCAATAATAGAGAGGTTGTAAAGGAGATAACAGTATAAATACCGCAAGAAGACATTGATGCAGTGTTAAAGCTTAATTTGGAATAAAAAAATGCATATATAGTGATAATGAATATACGAAACTCAAAATGCATTGTCATATTTTTTATGGATGAAATAGAAGGTATAGGGAAAACTTTCTTATATCGAGCATTATTAGCTAATTTAAGATCAAAACAAAATATAGCTCTGGCAACAAATACTTCAAGTGTAACAACATCAACAATGCTAAGAGGAAGGACAATGCATTTTACATTCAACATTCCACTTAATGCAATAGAAATAACATTATATGGTATATCAAAACAGAGTGGCTTAGCAATGTTGTAGGAGTATGCTTGCTAGAAATTTTCTTTTTACACGAATAACTATATGTTGCATTATCAAGAGAAATTTTAAGCTCAACAACAAAGGTATTAGTCAAAAATGATGATCTAAAAAGAAGGAACCAACATACACAAAAAAATGTAACAAAGAGGTCTTACTATCAAATAGATAAATAAACATTTGCTCTCATTTTTTTATAAATGAATGAATGAAAATATTATATAAACAACATTTTAAATAAGTGCATAATGCTTAAATGTAAAATATTAATTTAAAATTATATAAAATATTACAATGATAAAAGATTTGAAAAAATAAAATATAAAATTAATGACGAGTCAAAAAATCATGCTAATGTACGTTACATGTTATGAAACTCTAGTTTAATTAAGAACTTAGAAGGTCAATGCCCCATATAGCAAAAACTATAATGAGGAGATAATGCTTAAATATTTGGTTAATGTTTCTTGCATGTTTTAGGATATTTGACTAATTCCTTTTCTTTTGCTCTCAATGTTGGCAATGATACTCTTTTAAGATAGTTTAACATTTTCATGGGCATTATGGGCGTTATAAATTACCTCATGACTTTCTTAAATAACATAATTACCTCATTAGCTAAGGGTTGTTGTATGATCTTCTATATAAGATTTATCAATCCAATAAGAAATTGTTTGCTTTTTAAATTAAAGGTGATGCTTTAGTTTTAAATATTAAAGATTTCCTTTATCCACTTATCATTATATTCAATTATGAGCACTTTAAATTATGATGATGGCTTATATTTGTTAAGTAGTAGGACATCTCATGGTGGATTTTAGGCTATTGATGTTATAACTAACTTAATTATTTTCATGGTGTGTAATGCATAAATCAAAGCTTTATATTCTACTATATTATTTAAACTTGGAAAGTGTAAGGTTATAACCTCTCTATGTATAAACTACTACAGGTCATAGTCGACCAAGCCATTGTTGGCACTTTCATTATTAATTGCTTCATCTTTACAAGCTTTCTAGACTTGTGCTTCTTTAAGCAGTAAGGTTTCCATTATAATCTTAACTAAGAAATCAACTAAGAATTATGTCTTCATTGCTCCTCTTGGTTCATATTATATGTCAAGGCTTAGTTTTAAAGATTATAACACTAGATGCATAAATATTTCTAAATATTAAGCTTTCATTAAGGAAAAGTTCATGATTATTATTATATGAGGTTGAAACTAATGTTGTAGCTTTATTGTATTCATCATGAGTGTTAGGATATTTTTTATGCTATGATATTTCATTTTTCATCTTGCATAATAAATTGGTAATTGGTTTTTTGCTTTCTCTCTAACTAAGATATAGGTTATCACTCATTTAGTAACTATGATGTAGAGATAAAGGTTCTTGCCCTAAATAAGTATGCTTAATGTTAGTGTAGTAGTAAGGAAAAGTTTAAGTTCATCAAATCTTTATGATCAAATCTTTTTGACTTTGCTTGTTCCGTTCAAATAGTTTTACTTATTATAGTGTTATATGAATAAGTTAACAATATTTGATTAAGTGTGACATAAAAATGTCCTAATGATGTGATTTTCATATTGAGCTTTAAGATACCTTTATGAGTGGTAGGTGGAAGCATATCTATGATAACATAGATTTTGTGTGAGATTAGGTCATATACCCTGTTTAAATGTCATGTAGCCCATAAATTTTCCATATTTAACTTTAAGAGTGCATTTATCAAGGTTTAACTTTAGGTAAAAATTCTTAAATACCTAGAAAACCTTTCTTAAGTCTTATTCAAATCTAAATTTAATAATAATGTCATCAATGTAAACTTTCATAATGTTATTGATTAAATCTTTAAACAACTTCTCCATCATCCTTTTATAGGTATCTCTTGCATGTTTTAGACCAAAGGTCATTGACAATGTAACAATATATTCTTAAATTAGTGATAAAGGTTATCTTCTCTTTATCTTCATTTTTCATACTGATCATATGGTATCCCTAAGCAATAATGAGGATAAAGCATAATTACATATGGAGTTTACAACCTAGTTGATGTTAAGTAATAGGGGTAGTTATCTTTTAGGCAAGCTTTATTAAAGTTGGTAAAGTTTGTATAAAGATAGAATTTGCCATTTTCCTTATTTACCAATACCACATTGGCTAGCCATTCTAAGTAGTATATTGTTATGATAAAACCAACTTATAACAACTTATCTAACTCATCCTCTAAAGAAAAAGGAAACTTCTTCTATTTAACTAGCCTACAATGGGTGTCTACATTAATCTTATGAATGATTCTCTATGCTTACTTTGATTATTTCATCTATATTAGTGATACCAATGTTGGAGAAACATTTGAATGTTGAAGTAATATTCAACCTTTTCTTTTCATATTAATGCCAATTTTAATTTGCTCAATCCCATAAGATAGCTCTTATATTAGTTCTTGTATCATTACTTATAAGATTTTAATGCTCTTAAGCTTTATTTATGTTATTTTTATATGACATACTCCCTTAACCATCATTAAGTATTTGATTTCCTTTTATTGTGATTTCTTTAGCTTTAATGGTAACTTTCATGGTTAAGCTTCTTATACATACGATGGCTCTTATGTCATATAATAATGGCCTAAATAGTATTATACTATATGGCAATGAAACTTCTACAACCATGAAAGGGGACAATATCAAATAGTGAAAAAGGTAGAGATGAAAGGAAAGGCATAAAGAAGAAACCAATAGTCAAGGTCATTAATGTTATCTTTTTATGAGTATATGAACATGATGAAAAGCAAGAAATGGCCTTGAGAAAGCCAAATTCACAAGGACACTAAAGGAATGATTAGCTTAGAACACCCTCATAATTATGTGATGGTTATCTCAATTAAAATAAAAAATTATTAGGTTAATCTATATTGATTAATAATGGTAATTCCATCAATTTGATGATATTGGAGGTTTACAAGGTATTAAGGCTCAGTATAGAAGGGTGTTGACTAGTACAATCTTTGATTAAAGGTTTAAGTAGATCCCTTATCCAAGTTATAAGAGTTGTAAAACTTTATTTTGAATTAAAGGAGCATGGTCAAGGATGCATAAGAATTGATAACTTATTCACTATTATGGACATCCTTTAACATTATGTTGTACTAGAATGTCCCATGTTGTAAGAATTTTGAGTAACATTATCCATAATAGATCTTGTAATGATAATCTTGTTCAAAGGAAGTAAGATTATGATGAAGAGGCATCAAAAAATGGCCAATGAATATTATTGAATGGTAGAGATATTCCATAATAAAAGATAAGTTCCATAATAAAAGAGACAACAAAGTTTATACCATGCAAATAGGGAACAATCGATAGTTGATATTGTTCAAAGTTTTACAAATATATTTATCATTAATCCTATGGATATCAAAGGAATAAATCCAACCATCATGTACCATAAACTAAATATTGATGCTCATTGTCATCCAATAAAATAAAAGAAGTATTAGTTTGCACTAGCCTGACAACAAGTAATTACTAAATTGTTAAAATATCAACTTTAGAGGAAGGGTGAAATACCTATAATGGCTTATAAGTGTTGTTTTAATGAAAAACAGTAATGGTAAATTTTAGCTCTATATAGATGCCATGGACTTAAATAAAAGCATGCCCAAAGGATAATCCACTCCCTATTATTGATTAGTTGGTCAACTTAACATGTTAGCATGCCTAGTATAACTTTCTAGATGTTACACAAGCTTATCACTAAATCCTTATGAGCAAAGAAGATGAGGAAAAAATGACATTCATGATAAATAAAGGAACCTACTACTACAAAGTAATGCATTTTCGGCATAAAAATGTTAGAGCACTAGAGAAAAGGATAATGAACAAGCTCTTTAAAGAAGAAATTAAATAGATTCTTTAAGGAAGAAATTGGACAAACTATGAAGGCATATGTTGATGATATCATAATGAAGTCTAGAATGGAGGAAGATCACACTAGTGATCTTGCCAATGCATTTTATATCTTATAAGAGTCAAACTTGAAGCTTAACCTAGAAAAATGCATTCTATACATTATAACAAGCAAATTTTTAGGATTTATGATATCTTCAAAAGGTATAAAACCTAACACTAACAAGATAAAAATAGTACTAGACATGCAACCTCCAACAAACATCAAAGAGATCTAGATCTTGAATGGTTGCCTTATAGCACTATACCATTACATTTCCCATCTTGCAGACAATTTGAACCATTTTTCCACACACTTAGCATGACAAAAAACTACTAGAATAACTATAAAAATTAGAGATGGATAGATTCCATCTTATATAGCAATGGAATGGTGATAGAGATAAAATGAAGAAATTATGATAAATTAAAGATTCCATCTCTAATTTCTTAGCTAAATATGTAGCATGAAACTCGAAGTCAAAATTGGTGATGGATCTCTAGCTATTTTAAAGATAAAATTATTTCCATCTTCAAGTCCATTGCTATATGTTGATGAAATTAATCCATCATTAAGGTTGTCATCATATAGAGATAAAATCTTTTTATCCTTATGTTTTAATCAATATTATTTATATTTTATAAAATAATTTAATTTTATTAATATTTTTTCTTTAATTAACAAATTGTAGACATGTTATAATTATTTAAAAAAGAATTAAATAAATTTGAATATTTTCCTTAAAAAGTTGAAAATGTTAAATTTAGTAAAATTTAAACTATTATATTATATAATTGAATGAATTTAAAATTTTGTAATAAATAATATAATTATAATTTATTATGTATATATAAGTAGTGTTTATTAAATTTTTAAAAATTATAATAATATTATTTAATTTGAAAAATAAAAATATAATTTAATGAATTTAAAATTTTAAAATACATAATAAACTATAATTTATTATGTATATAAAAATAGATATCATTATAAAAATGTTGAATAAAATAATTATAATGTTTGTTTGAAAAAATAAATAATTTGATAATATTAATCTTTTTGACAAATTTAGAAAAAATATTTTATTTTAAAATATTTTAATTTACAATCATATTATATAATACTATAAAATTATCTACTAATTAGATATTATGATATTTTATCATATTTTATAATTATATAATTAGATACTATAAAACTGATTTTACTAAATTGCAAAATGATAACAAAAAATGATGTCATATTAGTTATATTAAAAGGAAACATAATTTTGAATTTTGTTCAATTGATCTCATTATCCTTTTTTTTTTAAAATCTCATTTATCAAGAAAGAATTGTACATCTCTAGTTCATCCATTTATTCATTGTAGAATATGAGAGCATTACCAATTAGGAGAAGAGAAGAAAGTCATTATTGAAAAGTACTTACCTATTACAAGAAGCAAAGAAACCAATTACTAAACAATAGAAGAATATGCCAAAATGGTTATGTAAATAGTGACAAAATGATTTCATCATAATATAATGACAACATGGAGACGAAATTGTGATAAAAATTATCAAATTCAATAATGTTGTTAATTCATTATTAGAATGAACTTGGTTTTGGAATTACATTGACGCCATCTTCATATTAGCATCTATATTTGGTTCTTTGATGAAGGTGGGAACATATTCATTTTACTTTGATAATGGATGTACATTTCATACTTAAAGTCATGCATCCAAATAGGCAATCTATAAACAACAGTATTTGTATAAAAGGATCAAATTACATCATTGATTATGAAGATTATTTTAGTTATGTAAATAAGATACTTGTCGTTGAATACATGAGATTGACATTGAAGCATATTGTCCTCTTCAAATGTCATTGGTTTGATCCAATACCAAACATTGGTACAAAGGTTCACTATAAATATAAGGTCATTCATGCCAACTTTTGAAGATAAGTTAATATGTATAAGTCTTTTCATACTTACAACATACGTAATAGAATTATGTTACATATCGTATCCAAGCTTGTATAAAGATAAGGGCAATTGGTTTGTAATTTGTAAGGTTAAACCAAGAATATTATCAACATTCCATAGCAAAAATTTACAAACACTGATGCTTTTCAAGAAGATTCTCACAATGATCATGAAATCATTGAAGTCCATGATTTTATGAATAATCTCATACATTGTCTAAATGACCTTGATGGAGGGCTAATGAATATAATTGATAATGAAGAAGATGATATAGAGGATAATGTAATATTTAGTATGGAATCTAATTATGAAGTGGAGGAAATTGAAAATGATGAAAGTGGTGGAAGTGAATGACATGGGTAATCTAGTCATATTATTACATTTTATTATGAAAGAAAGAAATGAGATTATTGTTTGTTGTTTATTTTTCATATTCATACTATCTTTGATATATTAATGGTGCTTATTTTTATTTTTTACTAATCCTATAATTGATTTATTAATGTTAACAATGTTTACTTTAACTATTATTTAGATATGACTAGAGGACTTGGACATGGAGGGTACAAAGGTTAACATCATCCTCATGCTTTTATTTTAATGAGACTGACTTACTTAGTTGTGCATGATGCATATCATTTATTCAAGAGCAAGTATCATTGGAGCTATAAGAACAGGCCTTCTACAAATGCTATTTGGAGCTTAAAGAGGTGCCTAAGGCCATAATACTACTTAAGGAGTATGTAGAAGAGAATGAAGCCTAAAGTATGCTAATTGGGACTAATAATGAAGCCATAGCCTTATTTCGTAAGCTTATGGAGTAGTTAGGCATACTGGACCATAAGTTAGCCAATAAGGAAAGAAAGATTGTCTAATTATTATCCTAATTAGCTTGCATGAATTTCCATGTAAATATAGCAATATTTTATTTTATTTATTTATTTTCTAAAGTTAGAATTAGAATAGGAGACCAAATCCTCTTTGGAGTAGACTTACATATCCTTGAAGAACTAGGGTTAGAAGCTAGTATAAATAGAAGCTTATGTAAACCTATTAAGTACTTTTCAATTATCATTGAATATACAGAACCAATTTCAATTTTATTTATAATTATGCATGTTATGTTATTAGTCGGAAAGTGAGGATTTGGTTTTTTTAATTATATTAGGAATTAGGGTTAACTTATCATTTATTTATGGCATTTTCTCTATTTCCATAGTCTAATTATTTACGTTTCCATACTCTATAGTTTAGGGGTTCAATAGGGTGGGTGTTTAATCTTCCATTAGAGGTATATCTTAGTGTGCGTAAGGGTTTGTGGCATACTTTCCATTAGGTTTTACATCAAGATTGATGATGTTTGATCCTATATCTCTTTAATAAGTCAAACACTTAGCCCTAGAACTGCACTCAATTATCTGACACCAAGTGATGAGGTATCTCATATCAGCATATAAGATTCTTCTCTATAAACTTGGCAACTTGCTTTACCCTCAGTTTATTGTATAATGCTACCTTCACTCATTTAGAGAAGTAGTCGATGGCCACTAATATATATTAATGCCCATTAGAAGCATTAGGATGGATCTCACCCATAATATTAATTCCCCAAACTAAGAAAGGCCATGACATCATCAAATCTTGCAATTCAACTGATTGTATGTGACTCAAATCTCCATAAATCTGACACTCATGACATCGCCAATTGTACTCAATCTATCTCCATGGTAAGCCAAAAATACCCTTGGTGCAGGATCTTTTTATATAGGGTGAATCCATTCATATAGGATCCGTATACACCAGAATGTATAGTATGCATTACTGTTTCAATCTCCTTCTTTGATATGCATCGAAGTTATAGACCATCAACTGTTCTTCTATAGAGAACACCCTAATGCTAAGTAAAGTTAACTACTAACCTCCACAAAGCTAGCCTATCTGTTTTGTTAGCTTCCTCTTGATAAGCATCGGTTCTTAGAAAATTCATGATATCAGCATACCATGGAGTCTCATCTTATTGGTCTAGCATCATAACTTATTCTCCCTTATAGTAAGAAATCCTCAACTATTTGATGAACACAGGTTGCACTTGACATTGTGGTTGCTCGCATACTGAAGCTAATGTGGCCAAGGCATCAGCCATCTGATTCTCATTACCTGGAGTGTGAATAAACTTACATGAGTTGAAATTGCAAATCATGAGCTTCATGTATTCAATGTAAGGCTTGAACTTTTTCTCTTTGACATCCCACTTAATTATGGACTAGTGAATGACAAGCATTGAATCACCAAATACCTTTAGATCTTAGGCATCGATCATTAACAATGCTTTGACCCCGAACAAACATGCTTTATACTCAACCATAGTATTGGTAACAAGGAAGCCCAGTCACTTTGAGAGCAAATCAGTTCACCTTCAGGAGTGATTAGCATAACTTCTATGTCTGTACCTATTTGTTGACTACACTGTCAAAGTACAACTACCATTTTTAAACATCAATTACCTCTAAGTGTTCATTTGGGAAGTTCAGTTCAAAAGTTTCAAACTCATCCACCAGCCTGGATGCTAAGAATTCAATAATTGCTCTGCCTTTGATCACATTCTTAATGATATACTACACATCAAATTCTAATAACAGGATTAGCCAACTAGAAAGCTTCCGTACCAACAAAGGAGCCTCATACAAGTACTTCATAGGATTAACCTTGGAGATTACCTAAACTTGGTATGATTGAAAATAGTGTCTGAGCTTCTTAGCAACCTAGACTATTGCCATGCATAGCTTCTCAATAGTGTTATACTTACACTCTATTGGCAACAGTTTCTTACTCAGGTAATAAATGGTATGTTCAACTCTAGCTTCATTCTCTTGAGCCATCATAGCACCCACTAACTACTCCTCCAAGGCTAGATAGAGCAATAGTGGTTTTCCCGACCAAGGTAGCTGCAAAATTAGCAGGTTGGAGAGATAATACTTCACCCTTTCAAATGCAAACTAGTAGTTCTCATCCTAAACCAAAGGCTAATTCTTCCTTAAAAGCTTGAAGATAGGATCACAAAAAGTAGTGAGCTTAGCAATAAATCTACTAATATACTAGAGATATCCCAAGAATTCTCTGACTTAGGTCTTAGTTCTAAGAATATGCATCTCATAAATTGACTTTGCCTTGTCAAGATCTACCTTAAATGTGCATTTCTTTGGGTTCAGCCTGAGCACTTATTTCTTAACCAATATGAGAAATCTATCAAGAGCAATTGGATACTCTTCGTTGGTAAGAGACTTCACCATCATGTCATCCAAATAGACTTCAACCTCTTTATGGATTAGATCATGCAACAAGGTTGTTGCAGCTCTCTGATAGGTAGCACTTGTATTCTTTTAGCCGAAGGGCATAACCTTGTAGCAATAGGTCCCCCATTATGTGATAAAAGTTATCTTTACCTTATCAATAATAGCCATGAGAATTCAATTATACCCAAAAAACCTATCAACAAAGGATATATAGTACTAGCAGCTGCACTATCAACTAGCACATTGATATGAGGTAAAGGAAAGTGATTCTTTGAGTACACCTTGTTCAAATCCCTGTAATCTACACAGACCTTGACCTAACTGTAAGAGTAGGGCATCCCGGACGCGGGAGCCCCGCATGCTGTTCGGCGTGAAATGCCGTGGTGCTTGCTCTCAATGGCGTATCTCATTTTAATTTTGAAAACAACGTGTTGAGTTTATTAAGTGGAGTCACCACCTAGCTATTTTTGTCAATTCAATTGAACGACTAGACAACCAGGAAATAAAAACCCGAGCCTTCCCGTGTTGGAAAG
>CANYBF010866843.1:0-11003 GCA_948192965.1 Dalechampia spathulata
AAGGGGAAGATGGTCAACCTATATGATATTGAGATAGATGATGATGTCTCATTCCACATGCATGAAATTTGTAAATCTGAAACTTCTATAGTAGAACAGAAGATCAAATAGTTGCAATCTATTATGAAGAATTAAGGGATGGGCTCTAACCTGGACTTTGATAAGTTCTCTATATGGGCTATCAGAGGATTACTTGCTAAGTTCAAATTTCTAGACATTCCCAAGTACAATGGAGTTAGGGACCTAAAGAACCACCTCAAGATATATACCATGATGATGAGCATGATTGACCTATTAGATGATCAGATTGTTTGATTCAACACTGACTTGGTACCATGGTTGAGTGGAAGCCTCTTTACACTTCTTTTTGGAAGTAATATAGGTTTAAAGCCAACTTTGATATCACATTGATGGGCTTGGAGATGGTGAAACAGAAGACCAATGAGTGATTCATGGATTATTTTAGCTGCTAGATGGAAAAAACTACACTGGTCAAATAGAAGTCCTCTAAGCCTGACATTATCAGAAAAAGTTGAGGAATTAAACATTACACATATTTAAGGATATTTACTCAATAGGCTAGAGAATCAAACAAACTGAGGGGCTAAAGAATAACATAAATTCACCATCTTCACCTAAAAATAACATAAATCCCATTACATCAACACCCTACAAACACCAAACCCTATACTCTGAAACATTACCCAAACTCAAAGATACTCAAATCTTAAAATACCACTTTCCAAGGTCCTCGCGCATCTCTAAAAATCCAAGCTCATCAAACCTATAGAACCAAATTTCTAAACACCACCCCTAGCCTTAATAGATACCAAAACCTACTACCACTACCACTAATACCATGGCCACAATATTGGTGACTGGCATTCTCTTAGGCATGTCATCTAAGACCTCATCGATTCAGGTGAACTTGAGGATCCTGAAAAATCCAAGCCTTCCACTAAAATCAACCCCTTACCAAATTACTACAAGACCAACAACACCTATATGATCCAATCAGAGCTCCTAGAATCCCTGATCCTCAGCTTTTTCTTTCCCCTCAATAGTAAGGAGATTGCTCGATAGTATGATCGAGCTCCCAAGTTGCCTAATTTAGATGACACCATTGATTAACAATTCATCATCTTTAATGATGTTTATGATTTTTCAGCCTTGACAACACCAAGAAAGATTGCTGCTACCTCCACCATTAACCTTGATAGTGACTTCTAGATCCTTGGTGATGTTGCTGATCTCACCACCAGCTGCCTTGAGCAGAAACTTACCACAATCACTTTACTTGAGGCCAAGCTATAAAGCCTAGATATGGGAGGTCTATCACATTCAAAGGTCTACGAGGACATTGTTGCTCTAGTAGATAGTACCTATGATGAGCTCTTATATAAGGATGATGATGTTCTAATTTCTATATTATTCAATGATGATATAATCCCTTCCAAATATAATACAATAAAGAATAACTTTACTTATGTTTACAATGTATATTCTAATGGGATAGTACATGAACATGAGCATTATATGAGCATCTTTGACATTAATGCATTATGCATTGAAAATGTTGACATTAACATAGATGACAACAAGCCTTGTCTACTCTAGAATGCATCAGACTTGACCTCTGAAGAGAGAATAGAAATAATCAAAGTATTGAAAAAGCATTTGAAAGCCTTTGGTCTATACTATGAAGACATGTCAGGCATTGAAAGAACCATTACGAAGCATAGAATTTTGATCAAGCTTAGGTTCAAGTCGGTTAAGCAGAAGCTACATTATCTTCAATTAGAATAGGCTCAGAAGGTTAAGGAAGATATCTAAAATTAGTTGGATGCCAAATTCGTTGAGATATTGACTACCTTGAATGGTTGGCCAATGTGATTTCAGTTCCCAAGAAATATAGTAGGGTCAGGGTCTGCGTAGACTATAGGGACTTTAACAAGGCATGCCCAAAGGATGACTTTCCTTTGCCCCACATCGATATGCTGGTCGGTGAAGATAACTTTCAGCCAAAGGGGCATTGAGGTAGATCCCAATAATGTTAAGTTGATCTATGAGATGCTTATTCCCAGAACTGAGACTAAAGTCAGGGGATTTCTGGGATTGCTCTAGTACATTAGCAGGTTCATTACTAAGCTCACTACCATATGTGAGTAATCTTTAAGCTTTTGAGGAAGAACCAACCATTTTTTTGGGATGAGAAATACTAGTTTACATTTGATAGGGTGAAACATTACCTCTATAACCCACTGATTCTACAGCCATCTCGGTCGGGGAAGCAATTATTACTCTATCTAGCCTTAAAGGAGGAGTCAGTGGGTGCTATGATTGCTTAAGAGAATGAAGTCAAAAATGAGCATGTCATCTACTACTTGAGTAAGAAGCTGTTACCAACAGAGTGCAAGTATAGTACCATTGAGAAGCTATGCATGAATATGGTTTGGATCACCAAAAAGATCATAAACTACTTCCAGTCATACCAAGTTCAGGCGATCTCTAAGATCAATCCCATGAAGTACTTGTATGAAGCCCCTTCACTGGTGGGGAAGCTTACTAGGTGGTTAATCATGTTGTTAGAATTTGTTGTGTAGTACATCATTAAGAAAGTGATAAAAGGCAGAGCGATTACTAAATTCTTAGTATCCAGGCCAATGAATGATTCAAAGACATTTGAACTCGACTTCCTAGATGAGCACCTAGGGGCAGTTGACATCCAAAAATGATTATTGTACTTTGATGACATAGTTAATAAAAGAGGTGTAGGTATAGGGGTTATGTTAATCACTCCCAAAGGTGAACTGATCATGCTCTCAAAGTGGCTAAGCTTTCTTGTTACCATTAGCATGGCTAAGTATGAGTCATGTTTATTTGGGCTTGAAGTACTTCTAATGATTAGGGCCTAGGAAGTAAAAGTATTTGGTGATTTGATGCTTTTCATTTAGCAATTCATGGTCGAGTGGGAAGTTAAAGAAGAACGACTCAAGCTTTATGCTGAACACATGAAGCTTATGATTTACAACTGCAGCTTATGCAAATTCATCCATACCTTATGGGATGAGAATCAAATGGAGGATGCCTTTACCATACTAGCTTTAGTATGTGAGCAACTGTAGTGTCAAGGCCAGCTTGTGTTCATCGAGTAGTCAAAGATTCCATGCTATGAGAGAGAATGAGTTATGACTCTAGACTAATAAGATAAGGTCCTATGGTATGTCGATATCATGAACTTTCTGAGAACCAATGCTTATTTGGAAGGAGCCAATAAGATTGATAAGGTAGCTTTATGAAGGCTAGTGGCTAACTTCACCTGGCATCAGGGTGTTTTCTATAAAAGAATAGTTAATGGTCTATAACTTTGATACATATCAAGGAAGGAGATCAAGATAGTTATACAAATAGTACACGTTAGTGTTTATAGGTCCCATATGAATGGATTCATCTTATACAAGAAGATCCTATATCAAAGGTATTTTTGGCTTACCATAGAGATAAACTACATATAGTTTATACGATGATGTCATGAATGTTAAATTCATAGAGATCTGAGCCACATCTCATTGATCAAATTGTAGAATTTGATAATGTCATGGCCTTTCTCTACTTAGGGAATGGGCATTATGAGTGAGATTCATCACAATGTTTCTAATGGACATTGGAACATACTGCTGGCCATCAACTACTTCTCTAAATGGATGGAGGTAGAATCCTATAGTAAGCTGAGGGCAAAGCAAGTTACCAAGTTTATAGAGAAGAATCTCATATACCGATATGGGGTACTATATCACTTGGTTTTTGATAATGGTGTACAATTCCAAGGCTAAGTATTTGGTCTATTAGAGAGATATAGGATTCAACATCATTGATCCTCTCCATATTTCACTTAAGCTAATGGGGTAATTGAAGTGGTTAATAAGACGATCAAGAAGATATTGGCCAAGACAGTGTAGATTTACAAGGATTGGCATGAGCAATTGCCATTTGCTTTATGGGGTTACAAAACTAATGTATGAAGTACTACGAGTGCTACCCCTGTACTCTTTGGTTTATGGGATAAAAGTCATATTGCCAATAAAAGTGGAGCTAAAATCACTTTGGGTCATCCTATAAGCTCAGTTGCTAGAAGTCAAGTGGAAGAGGGCTAGATATTAATAGTTGGTTGATATTGATGAGAAATAGCTGAAGGCTCTCTATCATGTACAATTGTACAAGAAATGCATGGCGAGTGCAGTCAATAAGAAACTCAAGCCTGTTACCATATAGAAAGGTGATATGGTTCTAAAGTAAGCCAGACTAGCTATTCGTGACCCACATAGGAAGTTCAGACCTAACTGAGAAGGCCCATTCTTGGTTAAGAAGATTTTATCTAGAAGTGCTGTTTGCATTTTAGACTTGGAGGATAACAAATTCTTTGAACCTATCAACCTTCATTGACTGAAGAAATACTTCATCTAGAGTAAAAGGTAAAAGAAATGTAAAAGAAAAAATAATTGCTTTATATGTTGAAAATCTACTAAACAACTCATGTAAAAGTTAGAGCTCTTAAAAGCAAAAAGAGAGCGTCAAAATAGTTGGTCAGAAAATCTCGCACGGGACTGATCAACGACAGGGGTCAAGTTTGATGCATATTAGAACTCTATGCTAGTTTAAAAAATTTTCATGAAAATACTTTATTCTCATAAATGCAAATGGAATGCAAGTCCATAAAATTAGCCATAAGTAATACAAGTTGCAAATATAAAGCACCATTTTATCATCTAATATCTCATGTATAATAAAAATCTAAGTGTGGTACAACACTTACAACTTGTACTTGTTATCTATAGTAGATTCAGCTATAAGGGTCTTTACCAGCATTATCCTATAATGAGGCCAGGTCCTTTCCACATGCTCTAGGAAGCAAGATAGTAATCATCCTCCCTCCAACTCTAATAGCGATCGAGGAATAGTTTATTGGTAACTGTACTGATGACAGACTCTAACAGGGATATAATGAGCATAGCCTTGGAGTCCCGACAGTGGACTGTAATATACGCATATCCTCATTATCACATGCTAGATATGCCACCAAAGATAAGTCCACCTGACCTCACTCTCAGAGATGGCCCCTATCCGCTTAACCCAGCTGTCAAATGTCAGCATCCTTACCTTGCTAAAGGTGTAGTGTCTCTTCATGTAGTTGTGAGGTACATATCTCTGTGGGTCACCCACTGGTGATGCCAAGATCCCTAGCTTCTTCTAAAGCTAAATTTGCAAAAAAAAAAAAGAAACAAAAAAATGAATAAAAAATAAAAAATAAAATGCTCGTTGAGTTGAAAACCTTGCAAAAGGCTACTCAGGTAAAAGTTAGAGTGACCTACTGAATTGAAAACCCAAGAGAGTAGTTTAGGTAAAAGTTAGAGTCTAAAGTAAAATCAAATGGCCCGATGAGTGAAAAACCTCATAAGCTTATGCAAAAATTAGGGTTAAAATATAGCTTTTCTAAGTTGAAAACCAATAAAGTTGGCTTAGAATTCATACCTGCAATAGAAGTAGACTACCACTAAGGTGTCCAAACTCACCCCGCCTCACTCTATCTAGCTTGAGGATTATCCCTACCACAATCATAAGAAATGTGATTTGACCCTACTCTATCTGGTCTACCACTAGACTAATCATGATATCCCCATGTTCGGATGGGTGTTGACCCTGACTTTTCACACTTATGCAGTCCCGGGTTTCTGTTGATTCGGATGGGTTCTTAGTCCCCGTATTGACCCCGATTATGCATATAGGCCTCTGTAGGTTTCCCTTGGATATTCTGATGTACATAATATATCAGAGCTGGTGGGGCCCACCATGGCGTGGCAGGGCCCACCACCCTCATTTCTCTATTATGAGCATTCTGTACATGCAGAACATCCTTCACTATTGCCTACGCAAGATAAACCACTCGAAACGTAAAATATTGCATTTATTGGTCCTAGACACTATTCACCATGAATAGTGCACAGGTGGGACCCACCAGGGTATCAGTGGGGCCCACTGCCCCTATTAGCTTATTCTGTGTATTCTGTACTTACAGAACACATTTCCCAGTTACCTTACGCAAGGCACAACGCTTGACATCGTAAATGCCATCTTCTAAGCCCACTACGCTGTGGGGCCCACCTAGGGTATCAGTGGGGTCCACTGCCCCTATTAGCTTATTCTGTGTAGTTTGTACTTACAGAATACATTTCACGCTTGCCTACGCATAGTAGGATATATAGAATGCAAAGTACCGCATTCTGAACCTAGGTCACTATTCACTATGAATAGTGCACAGGTGGGGCCCGCTTCCCCCATTGGCCTATTCTGTGTATTATGTACTTATAGAATACACTTAACCGATGCCTTACATAAGGCATACCTCTGTGGCATTGCAAATGCCACATTCTGAGCTCACTGCACTATGGGGCCCGCTAAGCATTAGTGGGGCCCGCTTCCCACTATAGTTCACTTTGATGCATTCTATACGCACAGAACACATCCCACCTACTGCCTTACTTGAGGTAAAGTGCTTGGCATGCTATTTGCCACCTTCTAGGCCCATTGTGCTGTGGGACCCACTGAGGTACTATTCATCATGAATAGTACCCAAACCGGGCCCACCACCTGACTTGGCCTATTTCGAGTGTTCTACGCGTAAAAAAAACACATTTTCATTGATGCCTGCGCGAGACACGATCTTCTGGCACACCGAATGCCATTTTGGGTCGAAATAGAGTCGCAAACCCTAAAATGGGCCTATTAGCTGAAACTCGATGTTCGGGGCCAAATTTGAGAAAACTTATAACTGCAAAGTTTCTCGGAATGTTGATTGCACTTTAGTTGACATATGGCAAGCAATTCCAGTGGCTTTTCCATGCAATTGGGGTTCTGGATCTGTCAAATATTGTCTAGATCTACTTGATTTTGGCTTTAAAATCATTTATTTCAATTAATTGCTTAATTAATTGTTTGGTTTGCTAAACTGGAGGCTGATTCATGCTCAAAATGAGGTGTTATCTTCATTAAAGTTGCATATTTTTGTCTGTAGATCATTTCTGTACTGACAAATTTAATTTTCTTGCAGATTGGCCTCTGATGTGTGCTACACACAGTCTATGTGTGGCGCACATCCCTTGCGTTTTTCCAAAAAAATGTATTTTGGACCATATTTCGCTGTATTTTTGACGTATCCAGTGGTATTTGATTCTTTACAGTGGCTTAAATATCCTGGAAAAGTCAGAAAATAATTACATTTAATTTATTTCAGCCTCAAAATTAATTTTTACGATAAAATGCTATTTTTATTCATATAAATGCGATTTTTGAAAGGATTGGAATTAATTGGTCATAGGGCTATCTCCAGTAATTTTTGTGTGATAATAGTCCTCCTAATTAATTTTTCCATGTTCAAATAAAATAATTTTGCCTAAAATTATTTTTATTAAAATGAATTTTCACGATCTGGCTCGTTGGTTTGTACTTTTAAATGGTATTGGACTAGTGAATTAAATCCAAAATTCATTTGCTACTAATGAATTTTATTTGTTTATTTTTGCATATTAATCCATCCGCATTTTTGGATCGTGCAAAACTGCAAGGAATAGTGCCCGGGAAGGAGGGGACGTTACTTAACGTCCCAAAATATGTATGCAAGGATATTTATGTAATAGGGTAGATTATTATTGGCTTATAATAATTAATCCCCCCTAATATCCCCTAATTTCCTCGATCCCTTTCACCAACCGTTATTATTTTTATTCATATATTTGCCTAAATATACTATGTCATCATGTCATATGCCATGTCACATGACATATGCACACACTACTATGCATGCCATGCATATATCGTATGCCATAACATACTGTATTTTGTTTGCACATACGTATAAATATGCAAATACACTAATACTCTAAATACGCAATCCAATACGCTCAATCAATCAATACGCTTTACCATGCATATGTATGTCATGCCATGTCATATACTATGCCACAATGTATGCCATAACACATGTCATACAGTATGCCATACATATACTATGTTGAATACACATTCACATATGCACCACTATGCCATGTCATGCATATGCATATGGTATGCTATACATTATGCCATGTCATACATCATTTTCACATGTCATGCATATGGTATGCCATGCATTATACCATGTCATGCATATAATACAACATTTCACATGCCATGCCACATGACATAAGCACATTCTATTATACATGCCATGCACATGCCATGTTACGCATCATCTCACATGCCACGCATTTGGTATGTCATATATATAACATGTCATGCATATGCCATGTATCGCATCATGCATATGATATGTCATACACATGCCATGCATATGGTATGTCATTTATTATGCCATGTCATAAAATATGCCATGTCATGCATCGCTTCACATGTCATACATATGATATGCCATTCATCCCACATACTATACATATGCATTGTATATGCTATACACCCAATGCTAAAATAAGTCAAAAACATTAAACTCATAACGACTTACGCTACTTGCCATAATATGTGCTTACATATTAGGTTGCCATATCATGCATATGATATGTCATTCACGCTCACATGACACGCATATGCTATGTTACTTTTATCGCTATATCACATGACATGCATATGCCATGCCATCTAAATGCCATATAGCTTTATATGTCATTTTACGTGCAACCTTGCAACGCCAATTCACATGACGCGCTGTGTGCTTACATTTACGCTCGTATGCTTGCCTGCTTAGGAGAATTAATTCCAACTATAATGGTAAAATCGATTTTGGAAACTCATAGAATAGATCTCCACCACCCGAACCCAATCTTTGAAGGGTTTAACTAGCACTCATGCTATGGGTCGGTTGGACTGATCTGGAACCATCCGATGGTGACTCTTTACGACTCTTTTGAGTCTGTATCATTCCCAAAGGGGACCCCTTAGGAAGACTGCACTTTCTCTCTAAGTGCGGTCCCCGGTCCGTGATTTTTATAAGCCTCACTCTGGGCCCTGGTAGAAACCGACTCTCACAATGGCGACTCCACTGGGGACATCACGGTGAAAGAGTGGTGGCATCTAAGAGTTTCCATATCAATTTTCCCATCATAGTTGGATTAATTGTATGTATCACAACACCAGTCTGTATCCGTACACACCACCCTGGTCCCGTGTCAAATCGATGATTGTGAGTGGGGGAGTACCTTGGACTCCATTCGACTCCTTGGGAAAGCACATTTGCCTTCACCACTCGCTGCACTGTACTAATAACCATCGATGATTCCTGACAGATAGATGCGAGGTATAGTCCTATATTAATGATTCCATTTTGTTGGATAGGTTGTGGACAACATGGCAGGAGACCTTAGCTTGTTCTTAAAACTGGACTAAAGCCCATGTAGTAAGCCTAGTAACATTCCCAACTAGGACCCTTATTGCATGCTATGTGAATCTTTGCCTTATCATGTGAGTGGATTTGCATAAACCTGACCTATTTTCCTCCTATATATTGCTCTGATAAGAGTCAGAATCCTTTCATGATTCCGTATGGTTGCCCAACCTCACGCCTATTCCACGGGCGTACTCTTATCATAACAATATGATCATGCCCGTATTGCTCTGCTAAGAGTCGGAATCCTTTCATTATTCCATATGGTTACACAACCTCATGCCAATTCCATCGGCATTCACTTATCATTGCAATATGGTTAGGTCGAAATGCTGTCGGGTTTTCATCGTAATCCATTATATGATTGGGCAACGATCAAATCATTCACTTGCCTATTTGAGAGAATCGCACCTCAAGTTTCTAGTGTAACTCCGGGTTAGTATCCCTACCTAGGACAGGAGAACTTGAATTGACCAATTCTGGTGGAGGTATAAGGTTGGAAGGGAACGCTGCTGCATGCTACGTGTTTGCTAACCCTTTTGTGTTTTCTGCCAACCACGCATACATGCATACGCATGCAATATCTTAACAAATTTTGCTTTTGCAGCCATAACGCTGGATGTTTCTAGCATAGGACACGCATACATCCTACGTGATGCATCACATGCATACACACATATGCATACTAACCCGCTTTGTTGCAGCTATGACATCGCATATTTCCCAGCATAGGTCATACATACATTCTACGTGTCGCATCACGTGCATCATATGCAACCGCATATGCATACTCATGCATTCATGCTAACCTTTTTCTGCCATGTACAGAACCATGTTTGACTCTCAGAATGCCAGAAATGTCACATCCTCATCTGGCCCTACTGCCTCAACACTGGATGAGGCCACACTTGCTGTAGTTCAGAAGCTCATCGACCAGTCTGTCGCCAAGCTTCTGAATGATGACTTCAAGACCCTCCTACAACATCAGATCCGGGAGGCTCTCAGTCTTACTGAATTTATCACCCCGCCAGCTCCGATCAAGGAAAAGGGAAAGAGTGTTAACCTATATGACATTGAGACTGATGATGATGTCTCGCTCCATATGCATGATGTTTGGAAAACTTAGACCACTGTCTTGGAGCAAAAGATTGAACAGCTGCAGACCATCATGAAGACCAAAGGCATGGGAACTGACCTAGACTTTGATGAGTTCTCTATCCGTGCAATCAAGGGGCTGCCTGCCAAGTTCAAGCTCCCTGATGTTCCTAAGTACAATGGCATTGGGGACCCAAAGAACCATCTAAAGACCTACACCATGCTGATGAGTACCACTGACTTATCAGATGATCAGATTGTTTGGCTCTTCTTCATATCACTGGAGGGACCAGTGCTAGCCTGGTATCATAGCCTCAATAAGGCAACCACGGCCGAGTGGAAGCCTTTTTGTACTGCCTTATATAAATAGTACGGGTTTAAGGCCCAATTTGATGTAACCCTAATGGATTTGGAAATGGTTATGCAGAAAGCCAATGAGTCCTTTATGGATTACTTTAGCAGGTGGATGGACAAAGCCGTA
>CANYBF010866950.1:0-18283 GCA_948192965.1 Dalechampia spathulata
CACAAGCACATTCTACTACACATGTCATGCACATGCCATGTCACACATCACTTCACATGCTACGCATTTAGTATGTCATACATCTAACATGTCATGCATATGCCATGTATTATACCATCACACATATCATGCATATGATACATCATGCATCATCCACATGCCATGCATATGGTACGTCATTCACTATTCCATGACATGCATATGCCATGACATCCATCACTTTACATATCATGCATATGATATATTTATGCATACGCATCGCATACGCTATACGCTTAAATGCTAAAATGAACCAAAAACATTAAATGCATAACGCCATACGCTATTTGCCATAATATGTGCTTACATATTAGGTTGTCATATCATACATATGATATGTCATACACGCTTACATGTCATGCATATGCCATGTTACTTTTACAGCTATATCACATGATATGCATATGCCATGTCATCTAAATGCCATATAGTTTTATATGTCATTTTACATGCAAACTTACAACGCCAATCTACATGACGCGCTGTGTGTTTAAAATTACGCTTGCATGCTTGCCTGCTCAGGACAATTAACTCCAACTAAAATGGTAAAATTGATTTTGGAAACTCATAGAATAGATCTCCACCACCCGAACCCAATCTCTGAAGGGTTTAACTAGCACTCATGCTATGGGTTGGTTGGACCAATTCGGAACCATCCAGTGGTGACTCCTTGTGAATCTTTTGAGTCCGTATCATTCCCTAAGGGAACCCTTTAGGAAGACTGCGCTTTCACTTTAAGTGCGGTCCCCAGTCTGTGACTTTCGCAAGCCTCGCTCTGGGCCCCGGCAGAAACCAGCACTCACAGCAACATTTTAAAACTAGAACCTTTTATTCACATGCTATATGGATCTATGCCTTATCATATCAGTTGATTTACCTAAATCTGGCCACTTTTTGCACCTAGAATTGGTTTGCTAAGAGTTAGAATCCTTTCATGATTTTGTATTGATTGCATAACCTTATACCTATTCCATTGACATTCTCTTATCATAGCAATATGATCATGCCATCTTGCTTTGCCAAGAGTTAGAATCCTTTCATGATTTTGTATTGGTTGCATAACCTTATGCCTATTCAGTTGGCATTCTCTTATCATAGCAATATGATCATGCTAAAATGCTATCAAATGTTTACCGTAATCTCTTATATAATTGGTCAACAATCATCTTTTTGTTGCTTCACATGTTGAGAGTATCGTGCCTTGAGTTCCTAATGTAACTCTGGGCTAATGTCTCACCTAGGAGATTTTGGACCAATCAATCTTTATGGAGGTATAAGAGTGGCAGGGAGTGCTACTGCATGCTACATGTTTGCTAACCCTTTTTTTGTTTTTTGTCCAACACGCATACATGCATGCTCATGTATGATTTTCACTAACCGATTCTCTTTTACAGCTATAACACTGGATGTTTCCTAGCATAGGTTATGCATACATCCTATGTGTTGCATCACATGCATCACATGCAATCGCATATGCATATACATGCATCCATGCTAACTTTGTTTATCATGTGCACACTTTGTCAGACTTACAACATGCTAAGAATGTTACATCTCCACTAGACACCTTTTGTTTTATTCTTGATGATGCCTTGCTTATTGTTGTTCAGTAACTGATTGATCAGTCTATGATTAAGCTTTTGTCCAATGACATTAAGACTCTCCTAAAACAGTAAATCCAGGAAGCTCTTAGTCTTGAAGATTTCATCACCTTTAAGCTATTATGAAGGATAAAGGGAAAGCAGTCAACCTGTATGATGTCAAGATGGACAATGAAGTCTTATATCATATGCATGATGTCCATAAGTTTGAGACTTCTGCCCTAGAAAAGAAGATAAAACAACTGTAGTCTATCATGAAAACTAAGGGGATGGGGTTTGATCTGGATTTTTATGAGTTCTCAGTTTGAGCTATCAAGGGGCTACGTGTTAAGTTCAAGCTCTTAAATATTCCTAAGTATAGCAGGGTTGGGAATCTTAAGAATCATCTAAAGACTTACATGATGATGATGAGCACTGCAGATTTATCAAATGAGCATATAGTCTAACTCTTCTTTATCTCACTAAAGGGACTAGTACTAGCCTGGTATCATGGTCTCAATAAGGAAATCATGATTGAGTGGAGGCCTCTATATACTACATTTTATAAGTAGTATGGGTTCAAATCCCATTTTGATGTTACTCTGCTGGATTTGGAAATGGTGAAGTAGAAAGCTAATGAGTCTTTCATGGACTACTTTAGCTGGTGGATGGATAAGGTTATGCTGATTAGATAAAAGCCATCTAAATCATATATGATTAACCAGCTTATTATAGGGTCACTGACACTATACCAGGATAAGCTGAAGTATTAAACTTTTCACACATTCAAAGGCATCTACTTAGTCGATTAGAGGATTTAGTAGATCGAGGGGCTAAAAAAGAAGCAGCCTTCCTTCATCACACCCAAAACCACCATATACACCCAAACATATCATAAATCCTACTATATCAATGCCTTATAAACATCAAATCCTATACTCTGAAACATTACCCAGTCTTGGAGGTACTTGAATCTTGGGATGCCGCTTTCTAAGGTTTTTAGATGTCTCCTAAAAGCCAAACTCATTAAGTCCCTTAAGCCAAACTTCTAAACACCATCCCTAGCCTTAATAGACACTAAAACCTACGCCCATTACCACCAGCATCACAACCATTGATGATTGTCGCTCTCTTAAGGGGGTAATTAAGGACCTTATTGATTTGGGTGAGCTCAAAGATCCCAAGAAATCCAAACCCTTTACTTAAAAAAACCTACTACCTAACTACCATAAATCCAATTGTACTTACATGATTCAATTAAGGTTTTTAGAATCCTTGGTTCTTAACTCCTTCTTTCCCCTCAATAGTGAGGAGATTGTTCATTTACTTTTATCAACTTTCGACCCAGTGGTGGGTTTGATATTGGTACCATTGACATATGGTATGGAAATTTAGAGGATAAGTCTATAACTATTCATAATCTCTTGAAGTCTAAATCAGTAGAGGTTCATAATTGAAGAAAGGTGAGTTACTTGGGACTTCTAAGGCAACCAAGCTAGTGGCTAAGGCTCCCAAGTAGTAGAAGGGGTTGGGTGCTAATAAGATGTCCTCTTGGGTCTACAACATGACTCAAAATGGTAAGGTGTTTACTCTTCCCAATCTCGAGAAGAAGTCAAATTCTTTGAAGAAGCCTACCAAGGCTAGACCCACTACGGATAAGGTTGGTTCAAGTAGTTCTCTAGCCTTGTAACTTATTGATAAAGGAAAAGAGGTTGCTTAACCTAAGAATATAGTCATCAAGCAGTTGAAGAAGATGCAAGCTAATATTAGTATATGGGACTTGGTGCTATCTTTCTAGTAGCATCGATGGACTATCGTCAGAGCACTCTCTCCAGTATGAGGATTTATCCATCTAACTCTGCCTTCAACATGAAGAGTCAGTTGGTAAATTAGGAATTAAGGTCTGGTATGATCACTTTCTTGGATACAGATCTACCAGTTGAGGGTATTCATCACAACAAGGCGCTCTTCATTAGGGTGCACATCATGAACTTCTCCACTTATTATGTCATAGTAGATGATGATTTTGACATCAATATCTATCTCTTAAGGTGTTATCTAAGCCTATGATTCAGCTTTCATACTTGAAGCCATCTAAGACTATTAATAGGGTGTATGATGAGTCTAAATAAGAGGTTAATAGCACCTTCACTGCCACTATGACTGTTAGGATGATCGAGTCAGTGGTGGAGTTCATAGTTCTTGATATTCCAATGTTATTTTCTTTATTGTTGGGCCAGCCATGGTTTTATCCACTAGAAGGTATCATATCCACCTTACACTAGAGGGTTAAGTTTTCGTATGATGAGAGTATAGTTACTATTATTATTGATGATGAGGTTGCCTTAGCCTATATCAAAGAGGATATCCCTCTCATGATTGGTTTTTAGATCACTGTCATCAGAGAACCTAAGTCATACTCATACAAACTGAGTCCCATTATAGAAAAGATGCTATAAAACATGAACTTTATGCCTGATAGAGGTTTCGACCGGTACCATCAGGGTTTGATGGAGTTCAATATTTGTACAACAATGTGGGAGGAGAGATATTGCATTAGGTTTGATCCTTATACTTTTGACAAGCTAGAAGAGTGCAAGATGGTTGCCTTTATCTAGGGAGAGACACAGTATGATCGTACTCCCGAGTTGCCTAACTTAGATGATTTCTTTGATCAATAATTCACCATCTTTAGTGATGTTTAGCCTTGACAGCATCGAAGAAGGTCACTGCCACTTCTTCCACCATCAGCCTTCATGATGACTTCTAGATCTTTGATGATATCACTAATCTCACCACTAGTCACCTCAAGCCAAAACCAAATACAGTTTCCATATTGGAGTCCAAGCTGTAGAGTTTGGATATAAAGGATTTGCTTCTTCAAAAGGTTTATGAGAACAATGATGTCCTTATTTTAGTATTTTTTGATGATGATGTAATCCTTTCAAAATTTAATGAAATGAAAAATAGTTTTGCTTATATTTACAATGTGTATTTTGATGGCATTATGCATGAACATGAGCATTTTTGATATTAATGCATCATGCATAGAAACTGTTAATATTAGCATAAATGATAGACCCTGCCCTCTTTAGATTACATTTGACTTAACCCTTGATGAGAGAATAGAAATTATCAGAGTGTTAAAATAATATATAAAAGTGTTTGCTCTAGGCTATGAAGACATGCTAAGTATTGATAAAACTATAGCAGATTGGTGAATTTGGATCAAGCCTGAGTTTAAGCCAGTTAAGTAGAAGCTGCATTAGCTTTGACTAGAATAGAAGCAGCATTAGCTTTGACTATAATGGACTCAAAAGGTTAAGGAGGATATCCAGAAGTAGTTAGATACTAAGTTCCTTGAAGTGGTTGACTATCCCAAATGCTTAGCTAATATGGTTCCAGTTCCTAAGAAAGATGACAGGGTCAGGATCTACATAGACTATAAGGATCTGAATTAGGCATGCCTAAAGGATGTCTTTCCTTTGCCTCATATCAATATACTAATTGATAGTGTAGCTGCTAGTGCTATGTATTCCTTTGCTGATGGATTTCTGGGTACAATTAAATTCTCATGGCTATTTTTGATAAAGTGAAGACATGTTTGATTACAGAATGAGGGACCTATTGCTATAAGGTCATGCCCTTTGGTTTAAAGATTATAGGTGCTTCCTATCAGTGAGCCGTAATAGCCTTGTTGCATGATCTAATCTATAAGGAGGTAGAGGTCTATGTGGATGATATGATGGTGAAATCTCTCATTAGAGAAGAGCATTTAGCTACTCTTGGTAGATTTCTCATGCAGGTTAAGAAGTACAAGTGTAGGTTGAACTCAAAGAAGTGCACATTTAGGATGACGTCTGATAAGTTGTTAGGTCATGTTATCAACCAGAGAGGTATTGAAGTAGATCATAATGAGGTAAAGTCGATATGTTAGATGCCTATTCTTAGAATTAAGACCAAAATTAGGGGATTCCTGGCATAACTCTAGTACATTAGTAGATTCATTGCTAATCTTACTACTATATATGAGCCTATCTTCAAGCTTTTGAGGAAGAACCAACCTTTGGTTTGGGATGAGAACTACCAATTCACATTTAAGAGGGTGAAGCATTATCTCTCTAACCAGTCAATTCTGCAGTTATCTTGGCTGGGAAAGCTATTATTACTCTATCTAGCCTTAGAGGAGGAGTCAGTGGGAGTTATGGTTTCTCATGAGAATAAAGCAGAAGTTGAGCATATTGTTTACTATATGAGCAAGAAATTATTACCAATAGAGTGAAACTATAACACTATAGAGAAGTTACACATGGTTATAATCTGGGTCATTAAGAAACTTAGACACTACTTCCAATCATAGTAAGTTCAGATGATCTCTAATGTCAACCATATGAAGTACTTGTATGGGTCTCCTTTGCTGGTAGGGAAGCTTTATAAGTGGCTAATCCTATTATCAAAGTTTGATGTACAATACATCATTAAGAAAGTGATCAAAGGTAGAGTGATTGCTAAGTTCTTAGCATCAAAGCCGATGGATGACTTTGAAACCTTTGAACTGAACTTTCTAGATGAGCACTTGAGGGTAGTTGATGTCTAAAAATGATAGTTTCACTTTGATCACAGAGTCAATAGAAGAGGTGTAGGCATAGAGGTTATGCTAATCATTCCTAAAGGTGAACTGATCATACTTTTGAAGTGGCTAAGCTTCCTGATCACTAATAAAATGCTCGAGTATGAAGCATGTTTATTTGGACTTGAAGTCTTGCTAATGATCAGTGTCCAAGAAGTAGAGGTATTTGGTGATTTGATGCTCATCATTCACTAGTTCAAGCTTTATGCTGAATACATGGAGCTTATGATTTATAATTTCAACTCATGTAAGTTTATTCACACTTCACATGATGAGAATCAGATGGTCGATGCTTTGGCCACATTATCTTCAGTATATGAATGACCACAATGTCAAGTTCAACTTGTAATCATCATGCAATTGAAGTAGCCAATAAAATGATCAAGAGGATCTTGGCTAAGACAGTGCAAACTTACTAGGATTGGTATGAGCAACTGCCATTTGCTCAATAGGGCTACAAAACCATTGCAAGAACCATTTGGATAGAAGCCATATTGCCAGTCAAAGTGAAGCTAAAATCACTTTGAGTTATTTTCAAAGCTTAGTTACTAGAAGGTGAGTGGAAGAGGGCCAAATATGAATAGTTGGTTGCAATTGATGAGAAGTGGTTGAAGGCTCTTTATCATCTATAGTTTTATAAGAAGTACATGGTAAATGCATTCAATAAGAAGGTCAAGCCTGTTACCATATGGGAAGGTGATATAGCTCTAAAGCAAGTTAGATTGGCTATTCACAACTCGTGTAGGAAGTTCAAACCTAATTAGGAGGGCTTATTCTTGGTTAAGAAGATTTTATCTAAAGGCACTATCTGTGTATCAGACTTAGAAGGGAATGAGTTCTCTAAGCCTATCAACCTCAATTGACAGAAGAGATATTTTATCTAAAGCAAAAGGTAAAATGAAGAGCAAAAATAAAATAAAAGTTTGGTAAGTTGAAAACCTGTATAGGTGGTTCATGTAAAAGTTAAGATATAAGAAAAGATAATTGCCTGATGAGTTGAAAATTTGCTTGGATGGCTTATGCAAAAGTTAGAGCTCTTAAAAGCAAAAGGAGAGCATTAAAATAGTTGATCATAAAATCTTTCATGGGACTAGTCATTGATAGAGGTTAAGTATGATGCATATTAGAGCTTTTATTCTACTTTTAACATTTTTCATGCAAATATTTTAATCTTATCAATGCAAATGGAACGCATGTTCATGAACTTTATCATTGGTAATACTAATTTTAAACACAAAGCACTGTCTTTCTTTGTTGCATATAATTTGGTTACTTAATAGTTTATGCAGTATAGAATCCTATGTGTGGTGCAACACCCATAGCTTATACTCATCATCTATAGCAGATCCAGCTCTAGGGATCACTACTACCATGATTCTACGATGAGGCTAGGTCCTCTCTGCTGGCTTATAAAAACATGTTTAGCAGCAGAAGATATAATTTAAAACTTTTCAAACACATGATTTCATTGGATCTAGCAATTCTATTCATAGATCATATCAATTATAGAGAAGATTATCAAAGAAAAGATCAAAAAACTTACTTTTATGTAGATCTCCTTCTTTCTTGTCCTTCTAAAAAGTTATAGCAAACTTTTCTATCTCTAAGGTTGAGGATCTCCAAGCTATCTACATAAGTAATGAGAATGATTAATAATCAATATTACTTGTTTTGTTTAGAGACTAGTAAAACCAAACAAAAGAGGAATGGATGAAGAATAAGAAGTACATTCGATTTTTCTTCTTGATTTTCTATCAAAAGGCAAATTGATTCTTTATTCTTGAGCTTTGAATTATTTTGAAATAATAGAGGAAGGAAGCTACCAAATTACTTTTGTGTTTTTCTTAAAAACGTTAGACACAAAAAAACTAATTAATTTTAAGGTTTAATAAGTTAAGTCATGTGCATGTCACATGCTTCTAACATGTTACTTGCATGTGACAAACTTAAATCTCCTTTCCAGAAGCACATGAAAATCATGTGCACTTCCTTTTAATTCATCATACATGAATAAGTTATGTGACAATCATATAGTGACTATTATTTAATTTAATTCCATCCAAATCCGTACATGGCATGCATATTGTACATGTCATCTTAAATCACTTGTATCTTGAGTTCTACTCTTCAGATTTTAGTGATATTAGTATCAAATCGAAGATCTTTTCATGCTCTTTTAAATGGATATAAAACCTCCAAGTTATCTTATAACAAAAAATATTATTTCATCAACATTCATTCATGATTATCATTCATCTTACTTTTAGTGTGCAACCTTTTGGGTTCTTAACATGTTGGCAACATATGAATATATTATTAAACTCCATTTAATAACATCATATGTAAATCAAGAGTGGTGTCTAGTCATACATCATGACTACCCAAATGTCAAGAGGTCATTAGTTTGACTACAACCCTTCCATATTAGATTCCATGCAATAAACTCCTTTCACCATCCACTATCTCATCTAGGTTTGAGTATGGATTAATATCAACTCAATGCATAATCAAGTGTGTTAGATCATGCCCTAAATTTGATGTTTCATGTACCATAATATTTATTTCTAAAATGCCCTTATGAAACTCATTCATCAATAGGCATTTTACTCTGGCCAGAGATTCCTAAATAAAGAATATTACATGAATCAATGAGATAAAACCCTTACATTTAATCTGGGGTGGTGAATCCTTTATTGATAAATAAATACCTTCAACTACTTCACACTATATCTAACCTCTAAGTTATGAACACCTCTTATGGAGGAATAAAACATAGGAGTCAAAACATAGTGATCTATAATTAAGATAACCTTGTTATCTCAAGTCTTAAGGATACTTACACTACTGATATGAGTGAGATATACTTCATAGATATAGATTAATCATTCATATGAAATCTCACTGGTAAGGTCTTTAGGGAGTCAGTCCCAAACTGCTCATTCACATGTTCACTTTAGATAACTCTTGTCATGATGAATGAGAATTATTTCAGAAGGAAGTATAAAATGTACTGACCTTAACTGCATTAATAATATCCATTCTTATTAATACATTGATTAGGGATAATTTAGGTATTGAATATTTACATACAATAAGAATCTCATTTCATAAACTCTTTATAAATCCCTTTGTACTCTTCCAATATCTTGGAATCCATTATTTAGTTAATAACCTTTCAAGTACACTGAATAATGAATAATGCCTTTTATTGATAAATTGTTCAATACAATAAAACATGATGCTCTAAAGTATACACTAACAAACTCTCACTTGCGCTAGAGGCAATCATACATAGACTTCAATCCCATGAAAGTTACATATTTATCATGCTTACTTTATGTCAATGCCTTATTGAGAGGGTCCGCCATGTTATGCTTTATGGGAACTCTGTTAACCTTTACTTCTCCTCTACCAATGATCTCCCTAATCAAATGGTATCTCTTGAGTACATGTTTACTCTTCTGGTGAGATCTGGGCTCCTTTTCTTGAGTTATTGCTCCATTATTATCATATAATAGAGGAATAGCTTCTATAATATAGGAAACCATACTAAGTTCATGAATGAACTTCTTTATCCATATAGCCTCCTTTGCTGCATCCGTTGTAGCTATGTACTCTGCCTTCGTCGTAGAATCTGCTGTGGCCTCTTATTTGGAACTCTTCCAAACAACTGCACCACCATTCATCATAAACATATAACTTGATTGAGATTTGTAATCATCTTTATCAGATTGGAAACTGACATTTATATACCTAGTTAATTGCAAATCCTCTTCTCCATATACTAAGAATATATCCTTAGTTCTTCTCAAGTGCTTTAGGATATTCTTGACAGCTGACCAGTGTTCCTCTCCATAACTAGATTGGAACCTACTTATGACACTTAAAGAGAATGCCTCATTTGGTCTAGTACATAACATAGCATACATGATGGATCTAATTGCTGATGCATATGGAATCCTAGTCATGCGATCTTTCTCATCTTGTATCTTAGAACAACATACTTTAGAAGGATGTTTCCCATGTACCATGGGAATATAACCCTTCTTTGAAAGATCCATACTAAACCTCTTTAGTACCTTATCTATGTAAGTAGACTATGAAAAACTAATAAGCCTTCTTGATCTATCTCTATAGATCCTTACACTTAAAATATAAGTGGCTTCTTCAAGGTCTTTCATGGAGAATTGTTTGGATAACCAAACTTTAACACTTTGGAAAAATGAAACATCATTTCCAATGAGTAATATGTTATCTATATATAATATAAGGAAAGTAATTACACTCTTACTATGAAGTCAAATTCTTTAACCGCTTCATTAAAACAAATGTTCTAGTTCCTTAATGCTTACTTCAATCCATAAATGGATCTTTGAAGTTTGCATACCTTATTGCTATCATCTGATGTAAAACCATCAGGTTGTGTCATATACACCTCCTTAAGTAGATTTCCATTAAGGAAAGCTATCTTCACATCCATTTGCCATATTTTATAATTATAGTGAGCAACAATAGCAAGTAAGATTCTTATGGATTTAAGCATAGCTATTGGTGAGAAAGTTTTATCATAATCAATTCCTTGTTTATGATGATAATCCTTTGCTACCAAGCGATCTTTATAGGTAACCATATTACCATCCATGTCTATCTTCTTTTTGAAGACCCACTTGCACCCAATGTGCTTAATCCCCTCAGATGGATCAACCATAATCCACACTTGGTTCTCTAACATGGAATCCATTTCAGACTTTAAGGCCTTTAACCATAAGTCACATTCTAAACTTTTTAAAACTTCATCATAGTCTATGGGCTCATCATTCTCAACTAATAAGACTTATTCTCATGAACAATGAATCCATACCTCTCAAGCATAGTTTTTTATTCTGGTTGAGCATTTGGGAGCTTGTGTTTCCATATGTTTTGATTCTACATCAGTAGGATCAATCGGTTATTCTGCTTCATCTTGTGGTGATTGAACTTCATCAAGTTCAATTTTGCTCCTACTATCTCTTTTTAGAAGAAATTATTTCTCTAATAAAACAACATGCTTTAAAACAATCACTTTTTATTCCAAAGGAAGATAAAAGTAATATCCTATGGTTTCTCTAGGATATCCCATAAAATAGCATTTGTCAGACTTCACCTTAAGCTCATCTGACATTATCCTTTTAACATAAGAAGGACAACCACATACCTTCAAATAAGATAAGATAGGTTTCTTGTTATACCATATCTCATATGGTGTAACCTCAATCGAATTAGATGGAACTTTATTCAAAATATGAATAACAGTCTTTAATGTATAGCCTCAAAATGATTTAGGTAATCCTGCAAAGCTCATCATGGACTAAACCATATCTAATAAAGTTTGATTCCTCCTTTTTGATACACCATTATGTTGAGGTGTATAAGGAGGTGTCCATTGATATAAAATCCTATTATCTTTGAGATATTCAAGAAACTCTTAGCTTAGATATCCACCACCTTGATCAAAATGAAGAGTTCTAATAGTCTTTCCAAGTTATTTCTCTACTTCATTTCTGAATTCTTTGAACTTTTCAAAGGCTTCAAATTTATGCTTCATTAAGTACAAACATCCATATCTGGAATAGTCATATATGAATGTAATAAAGTAGCTGTATCCACCTTTGGCATGTATATACATAGGACCATATACATCTGAATGTATGAGTTCTAGTACCTCTTTAGCTCTTTTGCCATTTCCTTTAAAAGATGATTTTATCATCTTACTTAATAAATAAGATTCACATGTTTCATAAGATTCATAATCAAATGAACCCAAGTTGCCTAATCTGTACAACTCAGATATGTGAGTGTTGTTTATATGGCCAAGATGACAATGCCATAGAAAAAGTGGATTAAGAGTATCAACTTTGATTCTCTTAGTTTGAACATTGAAAATGAGGTCTAAATTATTTAGTATATATATTCCATTCTCAACATTTACAGAACAGTAGAACATACCATCTTTAAACATTGAACAACCATTGTTATTAATGGAAAAATTGAATCCTTGTTCAATAAGACAAGATACTAAAATAAGGTTCTTATTTAAACTTGGAATAAAATAACAATCATTGAGTTCTAGTTTTAAACTAGAAGCTAAGTGCAAAATATAGGTTCCTACTTTTAATGCAATAACTCATGCTATATTAGTAACCCTAATATTAGCATCATTCCTACTTAGCCTCCTCCTGCTAACCAGCCCCTGTAAATCATAATAAATGTGAGATGCATAGCTAGTATCCAATACCCAACTCTTATTATTAGAAACAACATTAGAGTTAACCTCAATCATAAATATACTTGAAGAAGAAGCACGGTTCTTCTTTACCAACTCCAGGTACTCCTTGTAGTTTCTCTTCTAATGCCCTTCCTTATTGCAATGGAAGCAAATATCCTTGGGGGGTTTCTCTGCAGCTTTCTTACCCATACCACCCTTGGGCTTCAAGGCTAGCTTATTTCCCTTCTTATTGACTGTGCCCTTCTTTTTTTGGTAGGCCTATAAGAACTAACTACCAGTACTACTTTAGCACTCTTCTTGTTGGCATCCTGAGCATATTTCAACTAATTGATAAGCTTAGAAATTGTAGTTTCTCCCTTATTCATTTGATAATCAAGCATAAATTATGCATAACTATCAGATAATGACTGTAGAATAAGGTCAATTTCTAGCTCTTATTTTAGTCCAAAACCAAGACCTAACAGCCTCTAAATGTAGCCATGTATCTTAATGCTATGAAGGATAACTGATGACCCCTCTGTGATCTTGCACCTAAAGAGTGCTTTAAAGAGTTCAAATCTCTTAGTCCTTACTTTTTCATCAAAAAGTGTTTTAAGATAAGTAGCCATAGTACAAGAGTTTATAGTCTCACACTATTTCTGGAGATCATTCTCCATAGCTCCTAGCATAATACTGTTAACCATCTCATCCTCATGCTTAAACTTATTGTAAGCATCTTTGACTTTATTAGAGGAGTTTGCTACAGGTGTGCATGGATAAGCTTGATCTAGTACATGGGCTATCTATTTACCTTTTAAAACTATTTTGATTTGGCAAATCCAGTCAATGTAGTTGGATCCATTCAGTTTATGTTTGAGAATTCCGCGGAGATCAACTTTTCTTGAAATTTTAGAAAAATCTGGAGAAAAAGAAGAAATAATGTGTCATAAAAGAAATCATGTATTTAAAAACATAATAAGGTCTTTTATTAGTTTTTTTATCTCCCACTATTTTATTTTGAACTAATAGCCCTCAACTACTAATCCGAGAAGGTTGCACTTTACCTTCTATAGTGGTTCAGTATCCAATGACCATTAAGCCTAATATTGAGTATGCTCAACAAACTAGAACTTAATGTTAATAAGTAGACAACTCTCATGTCAATCATATCTCTATATGACTACTGAATTATTGAGTTATCAACGTTTCTTGATACTTATGTTATCTTTCATAACATAATTCCCCAATCTGATCTATAAAACATTTTACCTTGGGTATGCCTAATAAATAAAATATTTTATTTAAATCCAACCAATTTTTTTAAAACTTGGATATACCCCATATTAAACAGGCTTGAGTATGCTCAACAACCTGAATGATAAGAAGCTCTCCACCCTTACCTTAGAAAATGAAAGGCCTTAGATTTATATTCCTTTGAGGGATTTATTTCTTTTTATATCATTTAAAATATTCAAGGTGGATATGTACAATTAATGCACCATGCATGGTCTTGGCTCATGCATGCCATGACATGCTCATGGAACTCATAGGTTATGCATGATTTTACAAACCCTAAAAATTGGAAATAAAACTATTCTATTACAAATTTCAATAGTAGAAATCCCAAGTTACATTTAGGGGGAGTAGATGAGAAAAGAAGTACAAAAGAATTTAAAGAAAAGGCAGGACTCATAGGCCCTATTTACCAAAAAATTATAAAATGATGCATATGCTTAATCATATTAGGCTAAGTCCATAATCACCATCATGCCATATATTCATCCATCCATACATTCAAAATGCTTAAACGAATAATCTTCTCATAATGTCATTTTGGTTTTTACATTTTAAAATTCAAACAAAATTTGCCTTTTCAAATAATTATTGGGCTTGCATTTAAAAACATATGGTTTAAATGTTTTGAATTCTATTTTAATAAATTATTTATTAAATTAAATAATCATCGAAATAGTAATATATTAACTATTTAATCACACTTTAAATATTAACATATCACTTTGAAGTCAAAATAGAAGTCAAAACTAATAAGAATCCTTATCATGCTCAAATTGCTCCTTTAAGAGTTTTAATTTAAATAAAATACTTATTAATCTACAAAATTAACAAAATTTCATTTTTAAAACCTTTAATGTGTCTAAAACATTAAAATACATGAATTAATAGAAAAACATGAGCAATTAAATTAAAAAAGCTGAATATACCATAAATTGATTTCTTATGTGCATATGAACATGAATTTCATAAATTCACATCCAAATCAAATCATAATTCATTCAAAATGCTCCATCATCAAGTTAACATAATAACTAATTCATGCATTACATGTTCAATAATTAAACATACAATAATCAAGCAAGAACATTAAGAATAACATAAAAATTCCATTTGGCTTTATCAATAAGAGCATGTGTAACATATGAATTTTTATCTCATAAGATTTCCACATATGTATTCAGTTTTGTTTGATAGGAAAAAGATTAATTCAATGAAGAATAAGTGGTTAAAATGTATTCTATGCATAGATTGCAACACCAAATCGCTCTGATACCACTATTGGTTTATGAAAAAATGTTTAGCAATGAAAGATATAATTTAAAACTTTTAAAACACATGATTTCATTGGATCTAGCAATTCTATTCATAGATCACATCAATTATAAAGAAGATTATCAAAGAAGAGATAAAAAAACTTACTTTTATACAGATCTCCTTCTTTCTTGTCCTTCTGAAAAGTTGTAGGAAACTTTTCAATCCCCAAGGTAGAGGATCTCTAAAATATCCACATAATTAATGAGAATGATTAGTAATCAATATTACTTGTTTTTTTAGAAACTAATAAAATAAAACAAAAGAGGAATGGTTGAAGAATAAGAAGTAAATTGTTATTGAGCTTCAAATTGATCTTTTATCAAAAGCTAAATTGATTCTTTATTCTTAAGCTTCAAATTATTTTGAAACAATGGAGGAAGGATGCTACCAAATTGCTTTTGTGTTTTGCTGAAAAATTTTAGACACAGAAAAAAAACTAATTACGTTTAGGGTTTAATAAGTTAAGTCATGTGCATGTCACATGCTTCTAGCATGTGACTTGCATGTGACTAACTTAAATCTCCTTTCTAGAAGCACATGAAAATCATGTGCACTTCCTTTTAATTCATCATACATGAATAAGTTATATGACAATCATATATTGACTATTATTTAATTTAATTCCGTCCAAATCCGTACATGGCATGCATATTGTACATGTCATCTTAAATCACTTGTATCTTGAGTTCTAGTATTCAGATTTCAGTGATCTTGGTATCAAATCAAAACTCTTTTCATACTCTTTCAAATGAACATGAAAAATCCAAGTTATCTCATAACCACAAAACATTATTTTATCAACATGTATTCATGATTATCATTCCTTTTACTTTTAGTGTATGACCTTTTTGGTTCTTGACATGTTGGTAACATATGAATATATTATTAACCTCTATATAATTATATCATATGTAAATCAAGAGCAATGTCTAATCACACATCATGACTACCCAAATGTCAAGAGGTCATTAGTTTGACTATAACCCTTCTATATTAGATTCCATGCAATAAACTCCTTTCACCATCCACTATCTTATCTAGGTTTGAGTATGGATTAATGTCAACTCAATGCATAAATAAGTGTGTTAGATCATGCCATAAATTTGATGTTTCATGTACCTGTTGGCCCTGACTTTTCACCATTGTATAATTTCTGGTTTTTATTGATTCGGCTAGGATTTAGTCTCTGGTATCGACCCTGATTATGCACATAGGCCTCTGTGTCTTCCTCTGTGTATTCTGGTGCATAGAACGCCTTAGAATTGGTGGGACCCGCTACTTATTCTGAATGTTCTGTACATATAGGACACACTTCATTGTCGCCTACATAGGATAAAACATTTGTAATGCAAAGTATTGCATTTTTGGCCCTGGGAACTATTCACCATGAATAGTACATAAGCGGGGCCCGCAACCCCTAATAACCCATTCTGTGTATTCTGGACTTACAGAATACATTTTCCAGTTGCCTTACGCGAGGCACAGCGCTTGGCACCGTAAATTCCATCTTCTGGGCCCATTACGTTGTGGAGCCCACTTAAGACACCAGTGGGACCCACTACCCTTACTGCCTATTCTGTGTATTCTGTACTTACAGAATACCTTTTCCAGTTGCCTTACGCAAGGCACAGCGCTTGGCATCGTAAATGTCATCTTCTGGGCCCATTACATTATGGGGCCCACCTAGGATACTAGTAGGGCCCACAGCTTCTACTAGTCTATTCTGTGTATTTTGTACTTATAGAATACATTCCACACCTGCCTACGCGTGGTAGGATACACAGAATGAAAAATATTGCATTTTGGAACCTAGGTCACTATTCACTAGGAATAGTATACAGGCGGGGCCCACCTTCCCCAATTAGCCTATTTTGTGTATTCTGTACTTACAGAACACATTCCGCTGCTGCCTTACACAAGGCATACCCCGCGACATCCCGAATGCCGCATTTCTGGGCTCACCACATTTCTGGGCCCGCTTCCCTCTATAGTCCCTTTTGATGTATTCTGTACGCACATAATACATCCTACCTGCTACCTTACTTGAGACAAAAAGCTTGGCATACTATTTGCCACTTTCTAGGCTCTTTTATGCTATGGGGCCCATAAGGGTACTATTCATCATGAATAGTATCTAAATGGGCCCACCGCCTGAATTCACCAATCTGAGTGTTCTTGACGCGCAGAACACATTTTCGCTGATACCTACGCGAGAAATGACCTTCTGGCACGCGAAATACCATTTTGGGCCAAAACTGGGTCGCTAACCCTAAATTGGGCCCATTAGCCAAAACTCAGTGTTCGGGGCCGAATTTGAGAAAACTTATAACTGTAAAGTTTCTCGAAATGTCGATTGCACTTCGGTTGACATATGGTACATATCCGGTTTTGCCCGTATTGAGCGGAGTGCATCGCGATGTTCGTAGCACATCGTACTATGTGCTACGCACATTGCATAATAACTTCATAAAAAGACGTTTGGTCGGGAGCCTTCTCGGGACCGAATTTGGAAAAACTTTCTTCTACAAAGTTATTCCTTACGTCGAATAACGCTTATAGGCTTCGGGGCGCATCTCAAAAATGACCGCAGTGGGTCCCATGCGAGGGGTCAAAAGGCAATGTGTGGCGTACATTGCCTTCAAAAATTTTCACATTCGGGGGAAAATTATAAAATTACCACGCTCGATTTTTGCTCTATAAATATAGAGCTTGGGGTTCTGAAAATGGATCCCGAAAATTGCCAAAAGGCAAGCCAAACCTCTGCCAAAATCATTTCATAATTAATTAGGCCCCTAATTAATTAAATCAATTGGATTTAGTGACAAAATTGGTTAGTTTAGGCTCCCTAAACACGGAATCAAGCAAGATCAAGAAGAAAATTCAGCCGGAATAAGGTAAATTTCCCATTTTCTTCAATTTTCTTCATTCTGTCACTATTCTGTGGGGGATGTGCTGCTCACATCACCTCATGTGCGCCACACACAGCCTATGTGTGGCGCACATCACCCTAAAATTTTCCAGAAAATGCTGTTTTTCGTTCGATCTGGCCAATCCAAGGCCATTCAAGGCCTTTCCATGCCTTGGATGCCTTGGATCTGCCCTAAATCTAGCCAGATTTTAAATAATTTTAACTTTAAAATTATTTTTCTTGATTTGGATGCAAATCCATGAAGCAAAACC
>CANYBF010866953.1:0-48043 GCA_948192965.1 Dalechampia spathulata
ACCCATTTCATGCATCAAAATATATCATACAACATCAATCATGCATAATCTATCACTTATACATCCTAAATCAACATAAATGGAGTTTTCTTAAAAACCAAAACATACCAATTTGACAGTCAAACTTTAGTCAACACCTCCAAATACAAAACCAAGTTGAGTTTAGGTCTTTTTAATGATTAAAGAGTATTTTCTTGCAAGAAAATGGATGAAATCCACTCTCTTAGCTTTGGTTATGGAAGAAAATGGAAAAAGAGGAAGAAGAAGAGAAGGAGGGGCGTATGACATGAAGAAGGAAAAGGAATTTGGGCTAAATTAAAGGATTTTGACTAAATTAAGACCTTAGGTACACCATACTTACCATACACCTTCATACATTCAATCACACCCTCGTATTTACTATTTCCATGTATTTTTTTTAAATATCCAAAATGACGATATGCACTTAATTAAATCAATACCAACTTTATTTCCTATTTTACTCGAGTAATATATCTCGTATCACTATTTAAATACGAATACATGTATCGTATAATTTCATTATCTTAACATCTTTTCCTTCTATATCATATATGCATTCAATCTTATTGTCATGCACACATTCATACTACGAGGCCTATGTGTATGGATGTGACATGTTAAGTATATTATGTTTTTTATAAATTTTTAAAAAATTTATATTTTGAAAAATAAATTTTCTAATTTTGTTTTTTTATAAAAAATTATATTTTTATATTTTCATAATTTTTCAAAATTTCTTCTATATTTTTTATAAAAAACTCTATTACAATTATAATTTATTGTACATGAAATTATATAAGTTAATCAAATTAATTATGATATGTATTAATTTTTTATTTGAAAATTATGAGTATATTGATTAATTATCACTAATAATATATCAATAAATATAATTATAACATCTAATAAAAACTAATTCATGATATTCCCTCTATCTTATTTTATAAATATTTAATTAACGGTATATATTATTTTGATAAATTTATATATTTCTCAAAATTATTTTTTATTTTACTCTTTTTAATTGTATTCAATCATTAATTATTTAAACAATTTTTAAGATTTTTAAAATTAGAAGGTTTGTGTTTTTAAAAAATATATTTTGAGAGAATTATATATGTTTAATTTGTATACTTAAAGTGAGGCATAAAATGATAAGATAATGAGTCGTCTAGACCCATAACTCAGCTTAGCCATTGATGAGCAAATGTTGCTGTGAGGGAAGGATTGAAACTCCGAGACGATCGAGTTGGATGCCAACTCGGTGTGTTTGAAAAATAACTCCTAATATATATATATATATATATATATATATATAAAGAATATAATTAGAGGTGTAAATGAGTGAATAAATTACTCATAACTCATAAAAATTCGTTTTAGTTTATTTAGTAAAACTAGTTTAATAAATGAACCAGTTCAAGCTAGATAATATTTAATTCGTTTAAGTTTGTGAGTTGGCTCAGATTATGAAGTCATTAATTTATATATAAAAATTTAATTTTAAATATATAATTTATTATTTTATAATGATATAAATGTATAAAAATAATTTTAAAATATAATTATTAATGTAAAATGATAAATATTTATGAATATATTACTTTTATTAACAATTTTTTATTTTTAAATAAAGAACTATAATATATATTTATTAATCTCATTTAAAAATTTATGAGACATTAAAAAAATTTTGAAAATTTTAGTTAAAATTAAATTAAATTATAAATAAATGGAATAAAATAAAGTTACGGTCAAATTGACTTGTTTGTACAAGTAAATACAATAATAGTTATTTTGGAGCAGCACAATGATTGAGTCAAATGGTGTGTTGATTAAAAATCAAATAAAAGTTTGGAGTTATATGATGAGCAAAACCCAAGTCACGGGTCATATCCATATGATATAGATAGGCCACAATTTTCCACACCTGACCATTAAATGCGAGGCATGTTCATTCTGTCTTCTCCCCCACATTTACTTTCTCAACGAGGAAGATGAAGGAAGAAGGAAAAGATGTGTTGGGTGCAATGCACCTTCCCCTTTTCCCCATCATACTCAAACCCCCTATCATCCAATAATCGTTCATCAAAGTCTATAATATATGCAGTTGTAGTATCTATATAAAATTAATTTTTTTTTAATAATAATTCAACAATTAAATACTGAATGATTTTGAATTAACAAATTCGTAACACTTGCTCAAGAGAGGCATAAGCATGGGATGGGAGTGGAAGTTGCGGAGAGGACGGAGTGGGCAGCAAACTGTCGGCCCCAAAACCACATCTTCGGCCGCACGTTTTTGATTTGAATGGTACTTAATCAGATGCCTTTTGGGATTCAATAATTTGGCTTAGTTCGTGGATTATTTTTCCAAGTCATCAAAGGCTGCTGAACCCTGATGTCTACCAACTTGGTACACTTTCATTTGTAACTTATGATGTTAGCATTCCTAGAAATTGCAATCCTTACTTATATGGTTTAGTACACAATTCTACTTTCAAATCGTCCAAAAATCATGATAAGGGTATTACTTTTTTATGATAAAAATAAAAAATTTATGATATTTCTAGATTAAAATCGTTCATTTTACTAGAATTCGTTCGTTACTATGTTTACTTATTATAAGAATGGATGAATTATGGTAAAATTGAGAAGATGATGATGCCAGTGGGTTGGCATATAAAAGATTGAACTTTGAGTTGTCAAGAGACCAACTTTCCAAAGATGGAAATCGGTGGGTTTTTGGTTTCACAATAATAAATGCAATTCTTATCACGAACTTGTGGCAAGTTTTGCAATTGAATTCAATTTCTGATAAGATCTGTCCCCAAATTTCCAGAAATTTAATCCAAACTAACATGTCAAAATTACCCTTTTCACTATTCTGTTTAAATTTATTATCGATTTAATTAAAACTTTATTTTCCAGTTTAATAAAAATTTAATTCAAATAAAAAGTGATATATAAAAAATATAAAATCAACTATGTTTGTTCTTAAGAATATAAAAATAACAAGATTCACCTTTATATAATTTTAAAAAATGACTAAAAAAATTAATTTTAACATGGATATAACTCATATTATATATTTCATATTTTTAATTATTGTAGTATATTTATATTGATAAATTTATAATTAAACTATTCTATATATGAAAAGAAATTGATAATTTTGTTGGTATAATTTATATATAACCCCCTGAATTTGATCCATTTTTTCACTTTACCCCTTTATTTCAATTTTTTACATTTTAACACCTCAATTTATCTATATATATATTTTTTAAATACCTGAATTTATCATAATTTTTCAATTTATCCAATAAATTTTAGTGTTTACTATTTAAACATCTCAATTTTATTTATCACATACATTTATTTTTTATAAAATAATAATAAATTTAAAGATTAAAAATGAATAAATATAATATATGTATTATATGCATTTTAAATAAAAATAAATTAATAATTATTATTATTTAAAAAATATATAAATAAATATATATATATTTAAAAAATAATTTAAAATAAAAAAATCTATTAAATTTAAGAAATTTCACATGTTATTTGGATCATGTCAATTAGCAAAAGCAGTCGGTGGAATAGTCAAACTTTTTATTCACTCATCTTTTATCTATAAATAACATCAATATGCCCATCAAAACAAAGCAGAAAACGATAATCCATAATAAGAGAAGAGATGATGAAGAAATCCAATGGCTCGTTCCCTTCGTCTGAATCCCAGGCTTCATCTTCAACAACTTCGGCCAAAGAAGACCTTCTTTATGGCTATAAGGATGAAGATAGATCTCAGAGGTCTTTTTCTACAGGAGAAAAGATTGCTGGTAAAGCAACACGGAAGCTTGAAAGCAACCCATCAATGGATATAAATGAAAGTGCAGAAGCATTCATTAAAAACTTCAGGCAACAACTGTTGATCCAGAGGCTCGAGTCCATTGAGAAATACGAGAAAATGCTCGCCAGAGGTCTTTGAATTCATCATCTTTGTTCATGATTGCTGCTTGTTGGACCATTTTTAATTCGTTGTTGTTTGCAGCTTTTTCTTTTTATTTTTTCCCCTCTCTTTAAGTTTGTATAATTATTCCAATAATTAAATTATACTATTAAAATTTAATTTTGAACTTAGATTTATCATTATATTATTTAAATTTGAGTTATTTTTGATAATATTTAAAATATTATATAATATATTATTCAATATATATTTATTTATATTTAATTCATATTTTTATATATAGTAAATTTAATATATGGAAAAAATAAATTTATTAAAATAAATTGAAATCTTTCAATTTACATATAACTTTTTATTTTATGAAAATTTATTTTAACTCGATTTTAAATTTTTATTTATATTTTTTTCACTCACTTCTTACCGTTTGGATTGAATAATTAATAGAAAGCTTAATTTTACAAAGTACTTTAATTTTTTTAAAAATATATTTGATATTTTTAAATATATAATAAATATTCATAAAATACATGATTGATAGAGATATATATTCTTAAGTGTAATTATTTTTAAAATGTTATCCTATTTTTAAAATTATCTTAATTTAATATAATTTTTAAATTTTTAAATTTTTAAATCAGATATTAAATATTTATTTTTATATTTATTTATATATATGATAAAAAGGTTTGATCATGAGACATTTTATATATATATATATATATATATATTCTGCTGCACATCTCACATAATTAAATAACATATTAACTTGAAATTAAAGATGGAATTTGTATATTTATATCATATAAATATTTTAAAATATAAAAGATCAATTAATTGAATTATATTTTATGTGGCTTTCTTTTTGTCATTTCCATCAAATTTAAAACATCGACGTCACCACTTTTCACATCTTTGGCCGGAACCTGCCCCAGCTCCTGCCTTTATTTTTATTTCTATAAATATTTAGAAGATCGATCCACCTCTTAACACATTTGCCTTTTACTCTTGTTTTATTTATTTATTTATTATTATTATAGCAAATAGCAAAGACTATATGCAACACAGCTATTTTAAAAAGCTAACCCCAAAGAAAGGCCGAATTCTGAAGATGGAACTGGTTCTTCCATCTTCATTATTTTAATTAACTAATAAAATTACTACTACGATATTCTCATCGCGTATAATCGAATCAATGTAATACAAATGTGAAATCTGTTTTCCCGGTGGTGTACATTGATCGATTATTGCCTGCGGTTTTGGAGATTACTGATGAACAAGTTGGTGGAGATTCTTCTGGTTATTATGGTGATGGATCATGTGTAGGTTGATTCGAGAGCAGGATCTAGCCATCTCACCGGCGAGTGGGACAACTGGAAGATTGTCGCAATTGCAGATTTCGATCATGAAACCATCTGGGTCATGGAAAAACAGTTGATCCACTTGAATCCCTCCTTCTTCCACCCTTGCTCTTACGTGCTTTATTTCCATCTCTTTCAGCTTTTTCTCCACAGCTCCCATGCTCTCGCACTGCATCACATTTCCATGCACAACACTCTTTCAATCTCATTCTCAATATAAGCATATATTAAAATATTCTATTAGCAGCACCGGAACCCTTCAAGATCCTTATCTATCTCTATAAAATAAATAAGAATGATTATAAAGAAATATAATATTATTAATTTTGAATGCTTTCCAAGATTACCCTTATAAGTATTATTTACTTTATTACTTGTTTTGGTATTGAATCCAAAAAAACAAAAAACGAATACGTAAACACATTGTTTCTTCTCTTTCTTTTTCTTTGTCACCTAACATAATTAAAAGGGAGAGAATTTTGGCAAGATCCATGAATTTAAAAAGAAAACACAAATACGTAACCCATTATTTCTTCTTCTGTTTTGTCCATTTCTTCACATGAAATATAGAATTCATTTCTTCTTTTATTATAGTCCATGTTCCAGTTATGTCCCAAGAATCTACCCCACAAAATGCCACATTAATTCTACATGAAACCTTAACCACACCAAAACTAAACTCTTGTTCTCGAAAAATTATAGGATTCGAAGTGGGTATATGTATTCAGTGTCGTGTCTTGTAGGAAATCGAGTACCCGATCAACTTGCGACACTTAACCTTGTCAAAGAGAGTGAATTATTATTATTACCTGGAATGAGATATGGTTATCCTTTGGATTGATTTCAGTTTTCTTTGGCATGTTCTCTGGATCTTCTGCTTGCAATAAATGAATTCCGATTCCGTAGCCAAATAGCCTGTAAGAACATATACAAGAAACTGATCAGAAATCTTGTATCAAGAAAACAAGAACATAAGGCCTATCATCTGTAATGGTGAATATATGTCGTGTGTATACCAAGCTCCATCAAAATCAAACGATCCTGGCCTCCTGATCGGTATAAATCCAAGAACGTTTTGATAAAAGTCGATTGATTGTTCAACCGATTTGCATAAAAGAGATATGTGATTCAATGACTTGAGATGAAGTGGGTTGCCTGTGATTTCCTTCATTTTCCAGGAAAATTAATCAAGAAAAACGAGTCAAATACCAAACACAAACACCCCGAAAGAACTAAAAAGCAAAAAAAAAAAAAAAGAATTGGGTTTTATCAATCCAAGAATCCTAGGAAGAAATCGAAAGAAAACCAAGCAAATTAAGCGAAAAAAAGGAAGAAAAATAGGATAATATGGGCGGCAGCGGCAGAACAGGAACGGCCAAATTCTATCGAGTTATGCGTGGAAATAGGCACGCACTTATAGAAGAGCAAAACCAAAGAGCGGTATGTCAGCTTTGCCACGTGTCATCATTCAAAGTTTCTATGTGGATGAGCCTGACACGTAGATCCCACTGCTGATTAGGACAAACATTAAAATTAATTTAAGTTTTTTCTGAAAAAGCATTGGCCAACACGTAAGGTTGGTGCAAGCACAGTTTGTTTCGTCCGAAAATTTGTGAGGTGGTCGGATACATAAATTTAGGTATGTATTAATTTTTATTAAATATTTATTAATTATTATTTATATATTAATAATTAATAATAATTATATATAATTAATATAAAATTAATAAATTAATATATTTAACAAAAATTAATATATAATTATAATATTAATAAATTCATAATTTTATTTTGGATGATTCAAGAATTTCTCATCGAATGTATCAAATACAAATACAACGAAATCATATGTGTCGACTTCTGCAACATCCACGTGTCAATACTTGTATATCCGTGCCACCGCATACTCTTTTCCTTAATAAATCAAAAAACGATGAATTAAAAATAAAAATATAGATATTTATTAAATATATTTTTTAAATAATATATTAAAATATTCAAATGAAAATTTGTTTGATACTATTTAAAATATAATATTTTTAATTTTATAAAAATAAAATATTTAGATATATATTTTCTTTTAATTTTATAAATTAAAAAAATATTTGATAATATATATATATTTTTATTTAGAAAATGAGTAAAGGAAGGAAAGAACATTAATGGCAGATTTCGCCGAACCATTTTAGATCTGGTTTAATTTGTTTTAATTATAATTTTCAGGATTTAATTATTTTCATGATACGACGACGTTTATGTAAAAGTAAAATTCGAAAAATTATTAAAAGCCTACTAGTTAATATATGCTTCACAGCTTCGGCATCATGGAATACAACCTTTTAATTATTTATTAAATTAAGATTCATTTCAATTATTTAATTTAAATTCATGTTTATGTAAAACCATATAATATAAAATTATTTCATTATATATTTTTTCATTTTAATATAAATGCAAGTGGATTGGTGATAAATTACATTATGGTAATTTAATTAAGGTGATACATTTACCTAACTTCAATTTATTTATAATATATTTTTTTAAAAAAATTATCATATAATTCATGGGTGACGACAATAAATAATTATATCCAATAGCGGGTCAAATAGTTAAAATGGGTCATGGTGCATTGGAAAGTATCGACGTTGATCTGAGTCAACAAGCACTACCAACCGCAAAGCTTAAAGACAGGAAACAAAGTAAGCGAAAGTGATGAGCATTATTATGTCTATTAATCACCATCAAAGGGCTTTTCTTTGTTCTTTTGTGTCTTCAGTCTTTCCATGGCAGCCAGAAGTTTAATTCAAATATCTTTCGGATGAAACTGGTGGGGGTGTGTATATAATCCAAGAAGAGCTGGAAAGTGGGTATTGCAAATGACATGTTGTTTCTTTTGTCAAATCAAGGATGGCTTTGGTTTACAGGGTCTCATTTTCAGAAAATAATAATCGCATTCGTTAAAATGATATTTAATATTCAATTACAGTATAATTGCATGATTATAAGTATAAAAAAGGGTGAACATTTATTTAATAGAAATTGGGGGAATAGATGATACGTGGGGATTGATTTGTTAAGAAATGACGTAGATGGAAAGTTTACAGTGTTCAACTATCTGATTGATTTACTGGATAATTGATTTAATTTGTTTGTACTGTTCCTCACCTGATCTGATCGATTCCTTGGTCTCATTGGTCTCAAAAGGTGATTCGCTCACCCTAAGCGCCCCAGCACCCGAGCCCGAACAGATATGAGGGGGTAAATCACGGTACCCAACGGCCTCCTAGATAAGGGTACAGATCCTAGTGCCCACAAGGAGCCCATCCAGAGGGTGTAACTCCCACACTGCGGCTGCCAGGACTCGAACCGTGAATTCCTTGGTCTCAACAACCCACCCGAGTACCAACTGAGCTACGCCCGTGCGGCACCTGATCGATTCCCTTTCTTCCTTAAACTTGCATCATTAATAATTAAATCCTTCATTTTTCTGAAACAAATACATCACCATCTTCCCATGACAATGAATTTTCAGTAAACATAAAAAATGTTTATTAATATTCAAGAATATAAATTAATTATTGATTCATTTTATATTATTTAATTATAAATTGGAGATTTTATTGCAATATCAAGGCATGATTTGTAGGTTCTCTGCATCTTGGTGGGACCTCAAGGTTACTCATTTTCTTCCATACGGAGGCTGATCATCCAAAGAATGCAATGAAAGCGAGTCTTTTGGGAGATGAATCCATCCAACTTCTTCTATCACTTGACAGCGATCCATCCAAGTTCACAGCCGATAACATTGTTTCAAATCCTGTCACGTAATTGTCAAGGCGCATGTATGTAGTTTTATCCAACTGGGATCTTTTGGAACAGGTTCATGTTGGAAAACCATTTTCAATTATCCAACAAAATCATATTTCTGATGCTAATCATGCATAAAAATCTTATCATAACTTATCAACAAAGTCTTTTTTTTTCTTTTCTTCTTTTCAATCTTTTCTGTTCTTCTCATGTTTTTTTGTCCAACTTACAAACCGCAGCGAAAATCTTCAGGTCAAGGCAAAAGTTGGGCTACCAGATCCTCTACTCGTATCGTTTGCTGGAGCCCTCTGACCGATAAGCATCCTTTAGTCCTTTGAAGTAATGACGAGCAATCCCAATGCACCGATAAGAATGTACTGCAAACCGAAAATGAAGCTAGTGATTAAACAGATTTCGTTTTGCTTGTCATAGTTAAAACCCGAAAACGAGAATGCGAATAAAAGCTTGATGCAATGTCAACTCAAGAAAAAATTTGTCATGTAGAATCCAGTATTTCCAGGTAATCCCATAAGAACAACAAAATAGAAAAAGCACACAGCAAAATGATTGTGTCGCTAGAAGACAGTTTTTCAGTTTATCAAATGATTCGTAGAGAAACAAACCTTAATAATGGGCTTTTCAGTCATGATAATCGTCACCCAACCAACGTAAGGTAAGAACCTGATAAACAAGAACACTTTATAACTCCGATTCCGAACAGGGAAGAGAAAAAAGAGACGGTAAAAGGAATGGCTTAAGCTTTTACCCAACAGCTCTGCCCATGATATGGTGTCGCTGCAACCATAGCTGACCTTGAGCATACAGAAGTCTGTCATCCCCATAATTATTATCTCCTGAAGCCATAAGTTTGCAGGTGATTGTAGGCAACGTTAATAGAATAGCACGTGATATAAATTTTGACTAAATCAATGACATGCTTGAAACACCAGAAGAAAAAGAAAAACTTAATTAATTTCAAAAAGCTTGCACCTTTTGTGAGGACGTCAACTTCCCCAGTATCTTCTCTTTCGTGGACCTACAGGACGATTGAATGCTAATGATTATTAAATTCCCATTCTCAAGGATCAAATCTTCAATTCAAAGCTGATAAAAGGACCCATATTTTAGATGAAGACCAAAACTTTGGTTCTTTTTCTAGTTTCCATTTCGGCACATTGTAAAGTTCTTCCTTGCATTTTATTTCCTCATTATTGAACAGTAGTAAATCAAATTGAGAGAACAAGTGAGAATGCTAGTTTGAGGTATCCAATACGTGAAACATGCTACTCCAGTACCCTCAAGGACCATGGACTGGGATACTTACAATAAATCAAAGTATGATGAGGTCTAGAGAATTAGGCATCTTCAACAATCCATGATATCCATCAAGGAAAATCTAGCCTGTACCACTTAAATTTTGCAGCAGCAGATGATGCATGCAATAAATAAATAAAATAGCCATGTCGTAAGCTCTGTTTACCTTAATTACACGGTGTACAATTGGAATCTCACGTCCCTGATCAACAGCGTAAGGATTTTTAGCGATGAGAAAAGTGGTAGAAAGATAAATGGAATAAATTTTCAAATGGGGGAAAGAACAACACAGGCAAGAATAAAGGCAAGTAACACTGCTGAAATGCAAGTTACAGAGGCTCGGCAGTAGTAACTGAACCCACTGAAAAGTAAGAACAATACACCACAAAAATTCAATAATATCTTGATCACCAGACACAGTTTCACTTCCTCTTGCTTTTCACTTATGTTAAAAGAGCTTTCAATGACCTCTTATGAATGATAAGTGGAAATCACACAAGTTTAGCCCAGATCTTATTCTAGTATGTAAAAATATGGCTTAAAGCTGGTCGCCATCCATGATATCAATAAATTGCTTCTTTCATCGAATCTTGTCAATGTAGAGCATTTTATGCTATCCTTGTCTACCATTCAGAACTGAAGATTAAAAAGGAAATCTCCCTAAGAAAAACTTGCACATTGGTGAATGGAAGTATGCTAGAGTGCAGTCTCTGGCATAATTGGAATATTAAGATATCAACAATATCTGAACTCTGATTTATACAGCTTCTAGTATCATATATTGTTATTTTTCTTTATTCTCGTCAGAACTGATTTCTAATTCCAAGACTTTGAATCAAAGGATATCTGAATACAGTAATAGCTCACCCACAAACATATATAGACCAAGCATAAAATTTAAGGATATCATACCTAGCAAATATAAAAGTAAAACATGCTTACATCGACATTGAAAACCACAATCTCCCCAGTCCGAATAGGATCCTTGCTCATGTGCAAAAATAAAATATCACCCTAGCAAATGAAGCAAATTTTTTGTCATTTTAAATCAAACAAAGCATTTGAAATCCAATGATATAAACTACATTTCAGTGCAGAAAGTATAAACAGGAGTTACATATATCAATGCTATGCTAGTAGCACCTAATAATAGATTTGTGTCATGTCTAACACTTTACATGATAGAAGAGAAAGCGTGCTCCTGCAGCATCGTTTTGAGAAAAACAACTCTTAAAGAAATTACACCACATGTTACCGAAAAGCTAAGGCTCCAAGATAGAAGATAACTTCATGGAAAACATACCAATGAATAAGAGGAAGAAAACATCAATAATCACTTCTACCTATGGAAACTGAATGAAAAGCAAAATATTTAAACGTGGTATTCATTTTTCTACCCAAACAATGGTGCAACCTCTATGCATACATCAAACCAACAACGCAAGCTTGATAGAGAACCATGCCAGCAACGCAGACAAAGTAAAAATATAATATTATTGAGGGAAAATTAGTATGATATATACAGTTATCATCTGACTTACCCTCTTGAAGCCAGGTTCCATACTTCCGGATAGAACAACAACCACAGGAGACTCGCTACCAGTAATGCACATCAATGCCTTCCATATAATCAGAGCAGACGTTACAATCATTCCTGAAATCAGAAGTAAATGGTTCAGGAACACAGCCACTCCAGCAGATGGTGACGATGCAAGATAAATCAGAATTCAACAGTGTTTCACGTGTCTGAATCTCATCATATCTTAAGAATATGCAAATGAAGATGAAGCAGATAAATAATCATAATCAATTCCCTGTCGCTGAAAGCCTAATGACTACACATTCCAATACTATAATTTCGAAAGAATCAAATAAAAAAATCCCCAATTGAACATAATCCCTACAAATGACAGTGAGCTAGCTAAAGTTCAATTCTTTGCTCCAGATGACAAATCCCAAGTTCTCTTCAGTTCTCTCAGCTATAGAAACTTTAAAAACCAAGAAAAAAAGAGCAATAGCAGAAGTTTAAAAAAATTCTGCTGTAAAAAATTCAAAAAGTTCGATTCTTTTGCAAAATTTGATCAGACCCAGAAAGCCCAGATTAAGACTTGGTAAATTTATCTGAAAATCTTCACACCATTCATCAAAAAATCAAAAAGGGTATATTTACAACTCCATTACTGAGTCACTCTAAACATAAACAGATTACATTGAACAGGTGAAAATCTTGACAGGTGAAAAACAAACGCAGAGAAAAGACGCATACCTAAACTCACAGCCTGAGTGAGGAGCTGCCGGATCTGAATAGATTTGATCGAGTCCACCGTTTCTCCGATCCACCCCATTTCCTTCCGCTATTTTTGGCTCTCTCTGTGCTGGTATTTGCTTCTATGCGCTCCTTCAGAATCGTTTCTTATATTAAATCGGGTTTTGCATTCGGGTCGTCAAAATATACCAATTCTTTTAGCTTATAAAAAAGGAAAGGGTCTCTGCAAATCCATGCGATCAATTAATTTTCTATAAACATAAACGCAATTATCATCAAATAAATACAATTTTTAAAAATCATTTATAATAAAATATTTTATAAAATATAAATTTTTTATTAAATATTTTAAATTTATAAAATTAAGAATATAATATAATTTAAATATCTTATTTTTATATAATTTTAAATATTATATTTTAAAAGATATTTCTTTAATATGTCACTTTTATAATTTAAAATATTACATTTAAGTAAATTTTGATATTTATATTTATTAAATTTATAATATTTTAAAATATTTACATTTATCAAATATAAATATTTTAAAAATATGTAATAAAAAAATATTTCAAAATTATAAAAATTAAATAAATAATAAATTATTTTATGCTAAATAAAGAAAGAAAATCAAAGTCAGTTTAGTATATAATTCAAACAAATTAATATTTCATTATGTATTTTTTTTAAAAGAATCATATTTTAAAGATAATTTTATATTATATAAATTAATAAATTAATAAAGATTTATTATTTTCACTTTATTTTGTTATAGGATTTCTATTAGTTACATTTCATCATATATATTTTTTAATAAAATTTATAAATTATGCTCATTTCGTTTTATTTTAAGTTCCTTTTTTATTTTTTTATTTTAAAATAATTATCAATTCCAACCCAAATTTATTTGATGATAAAAAAAAATGGACAATTTAATCATTAAAATTTTTTAAAAATATCTTTATAAAATATTATATTTATAAATGATTTTCTTAATATTAATCAAATTTCTTATTTTTTCCCTATTAGCTTATTGTATTTTGTAAAATTGGGGTCCATCAACTCCCACGTTTATAAACACACTTCTGGTATTAGCCGGTTTCATTTTACCTTTTTACCCCGAAAGGTTTGGCAATATTACAAAATGACCTCTGTGATTTCTGTCATTTAAATGAAATTAACGTGAGGGGCTTCCTTGTAGTTTCACAAACGTTCCTTCCTTTTCTTTTGCCTGTATATCAACCGAAAAATTGCAGCCCCGAACCGAACCGAACTGAGCTGAACTTAGGATTCCCGCCGTTTTCCCCATGGCGCTAGTTACTCCCAGTGGTTGCTTCCGATTACCCGCTGCACCTAATGCGCACGTTAGACGAAGAACAGCTGCGTTTGCTAGTCTATCCCCTCCAAGCAGTGAAACAATGAATTGGGTTGAGGCAACTAATAGCTTCTTTGAAAGAGATTCAAGGCCCATCATGTTGTTTGATGGTAAAACACTGTATGAAGGAAACCCTTTTTCTTATTTTAATACAATCCAATGGGGTTTTCAAAAATTTTGGTTCTTGACAGGTGTTTGCAATCTTTGCAATGGAGGTGTTAGGTTTGTGCGGGATAATGACAAAAATAGGTCAGTTTTAATTTGCTTTTTCTTGTTTCAAGATTGAATCCTTTCTCAGTTTTGTCCAGAAGTTGATTTTTGCTTAGTACATATGTAATTGGGATTTTAATTTCTCGAGTTTCAACAGGCATTGGATCTTATTCTCTTTTTTTCTTTTTGGCTTGATATGGACAGGAGAATCAGGTACGAAGCTCTCCAGAGTGAGGCGGGTAGAAATCTGCTTAGGAGATCAGGAAGAGCTCCTGATGATATTTCAAGCGTTGTGCTTGTTGAGAAGGACAGGTATTCCAGACACTAGCATTCTCCACATGAAGTTTAAATTTCACACAGGCACATTTCCAGGTGTTATTGGATATGCTTGTACTTACCACCAGCATGCAATACTGAGATATTCATAGGATTGCAATTTGATATGATGGTAACTGGTTAATGGTGTTTTACGTAGCTTGGTTGAAGTTATATGAAATCCTCATGATCAGTTTTCTTTGCGCCAAACTGAACTGTGGTTACAAATTGCCTTTTGATATTATAATTCAGGGAAGGATTACATGGTAAAATAAGACTTTTGTTTTGCTTATAAATGTCAGATCATATATCAAGTCTGAAGCTGTATTGAAGATTATGGAATATATCGACTTGCCCTTTCCCCAGCTAGCCTTTTTTCTACATTTTGTACCTTTGTAAGTCAATCCTCGTGGCTCATTTTTTCCAGTCAAGTTGATTAGCCAACTAATTGAACTAAAACTAGGTGATCTGTTAGTTTTAAATTATCTTATTTTGCATGGTTACAGGTTTTTAAGGGATTTTGCTTATGACAATGTTGCAAACAATCGTTACACAATTTTCGGTCGCTCGGAAACATGTGAGGTATATTATGACTGAAACTCAGTCATTGCTGTCATGTGTATGTACTATAGTCCTCAAATGAACGATCTTTAGTTCTTAGCTGTTGTCCTGTTCAAAAGGAACAGCTCAGGCAATCTGTGTTACTTGAGATGTAATAGTATTATCTTATCTGTGCACATACTTATAATTTTTGGTATAGCAGCTAAAGGCAAATACCCTCTGATTCTGAGAATTTATTTCTCATATTTCATGACAATCAAAGATTAAAACTTTGGGAAGATCGTATATATTTCATGTCTTGCTATTTGGTTTTCTCTCTATATATATGCTTATAAAGCTTTAAGCACCCTTCTATCTTCTTTCATCTCTAGTTTTGGATTGCCTTGTTAGTCATGTTCGCCTTCTAGTTTGTGTTTTCTTATCAATTCATATGAATGACTTCAAAGTCGCTATACCATATCTTGAGAAAGGTGAGGGAGCTGAAGCTATGTATGCAACCTGAGTAAGAAGTTATAAAGGGATTCGAGGCCGTACTTTTCCCCTTGTATTTCATATAAAGATGGTTGTTATTGATTCATTAATTAGATGTTGAGTCTAGTTGACCCGAATTTGAAATTAGTGACGCTGAAATGTATACCTTAAAATCAAAGACAGAACATTAACTATTGATGACTAAAGAAGAAAACAATAATGTACATCTGTCTACAAATCTACATCTAATACGCAAATATATGCTAGTATTATTCATTCATACTGGTAGTAAGTCTGTAGGATTGTACATAGCATAGAAGGGAGGTTATTGTTTTCTGGTCATGAACTCATCAAAATGCTGGCTAATTCGTTGAAGGTCTCAGGAGGATCACCAATCTTTGGCCAGTGTACAGCATATCCAAACCCCTTACATATCTGCAAATTTGGAAATGTTACCTGTAAGTGGTAGTCTCGATACAGTCAAGTAACTCTTGGTTTAAGTAGAAGTAGTAGTAGAAGAAGAATGTTCTAGTTACTTACCCGAAAATTAGGATGACTGATGCTGCAATCAGCAGTAGATATTGATAGCACTTGTGCTTGGATTTCTTTTTGATATTATATCCTGCAGGTATATACCTGTGGCTTACATATCCATACTGAGGACGCATTAGAAGAACAAACCCAAGAAAAAATCCAGCAAGAAATCCTCCGATATGAGCTGAGTTGTCCACATTAGGTATTAGACCAAGGGCTAGATTCAGGGCAATGATTAGCAGGAGGGTACTAATTGCTGAACACTGACATGACAAGTTTCAAAAATTTCTTCAGTAACATGTGTGATGGCTTATTTAGCTTGTGATATTCGTGTTCTGAAAATTACGTGCAGCGACATTTTTACCTTATTTGCATAGATTGTCCAGTTCATAAGGAGCTCAGACAGCATCGATCCAAGAAGTCCGAGAAGTGCACCAGATGCACCGACTGATATATTTGGCTTCCGACTGAGAGAAGACATCAAGCTTCCACCAAAACCGGACATCACGTACAACAGTCCTATCCTCACTGCCATATAAAAGTAGTTGAATATCAACAGATATCAAACAAATGAAAACAGAGTTTTGGTAAGTTATTACAGAATCCGAATTCCTCCTCAAGCGGGATTCCTATGAATAGAAGGCTGATCATATTTGTAAATAGATGAGCAACTCCAGCATGTAGCCATATGCAGGAAAAGAAGCGCCATGCTTCACGCTTATTCACTATTGCGTCCGAATCAAGTGCTCCTAAATGTTGCAGCCTGCGTAGCAGAAACACAACTGGGATTATCAAACATATTTAGAGAACAAGATCTAATCAGCTAATGTTTTACATCATGAAACAGCAATGATTTATGGGAAGAAGAACAAATCTCCCAAGAATCAAACATATTTAGAGGGGGAAAAAAGAAAGAAGGAACACAAGAATGACTAAATGAAATACATATGGTTATCAGACTCAGCAATATGGCTGACAAGGAAGGGAAAAGAGATGTCTTACGTGACAAGAGAGGGTCCAAGGACTACATTTTCATGCAATGGCTGGAAGGAAAATCTCCCCAAAAGATCATAGAGAACACAATCATGTGGATCTGTGTTTGCAGGACAATCATTCACATACATTGTGTAAACAAACATGCTCATATTAGCAGCAAATACGAGTGGCATAAGCCATGACCGCCATTTCTCAGGGAGTGGTGGTGGAGGAGGCGGTGGTAGCCGTTTGACGTAGCCCCCCATCTCAATATCCGGTGATGGCGGTCTCTTGCCCATCTCTGCTAGGAAGCAAAAGAAGCAAGCAGAGAGAGGGGGGAAAAAGGGGAGAGAAATTTATGGCTTTGGATGGTAAAGAACAAGTCTTGCTAGTTCTAAGGATGTGTTAGTTTAGTTAGTTACATTTCTGTTTTTTTGGTAATTAGCATAATGTCACCTTCATAATTATATTTTAACAAAATATCAATCGATGACATGTAATTAACCATATGATCATTAATAAATTTAATCAACCATCAATATGTAAAATACATATAAATATATATATTTCTAAATCTTAAAAATACAGATAAATAATATATTTATCTATATATAAATATGTGTAAATGTGTTATGAATTGACATCCTTGAATATTTAAATTTTAATATAGATTTGAAAAATATTTAATATCCATTTAAAATGAATTTATCATGAAAAATTATTACTTTTATAAAAAAATTTACTATTTTCACAAAATCATTTTCTAATAATGTTTTTAATAAACATAATCAAAATGATTAAAAAATAAGATTTATTCTCCCCCCTATATTCAGAACTTGAAGGGCTGATCAAATGTGGGGGCGTAAGATTGCAAATTGCAACATGGATCAGGAATAAATCCCCCCATGAATATACCTTCATTTTGTCATCCTGTGAGATCCTTTCACCATAGTTAAACGTTCATTTCTTGATCTCGCATGTACAACAGATGGCCTGCCAATTCCAATTTTTATTTCTCTTTTTTCATATCATTCATTGTTCCATATGACCTGCTAAGCTTTGGTCCAATCTGATATAGTTCCCGTTGGTTGAGAATATCTCATCAGAGTATCTATCGGAACTCCACCCGTTGATCAACTTGCAGTAGTTGACGCGGGTAGTGTTCTAATCTGGTTTCAGTGTCAGCCCTGTGTGCTGTAAGGAAAACTCTCCCTTCTTGGATCCTACATCGTCTACAAGTTATCGAAATGCAACAAATTAGACAGTGCAACTCGATCCTGTTATGCCAGAGGCTTTGTCTTCAGGGCCTGTGGATAAACTTACTCTTATGGAGATCGATCATTCTCTGATGGGCATCTTGCCTTTGAAAGGTTCAGTTTCGGATCGACCAGTGCTTCTGCGGTATATGTTCAACAAGTTGCATTTTAAGTGGAACTAAATATGTCTGCACGTTTGAGCAAATTACAGTACAAGCAAGATCGATTTTGGAATTGACATGACAGATTCTGATTCCGATACTGTGGTTTCCACTCCCCATGATGAATTCCATTCATGATGAACTATTTTATTACAAAGTTTGGCAAATAATTAAGTATCCTGTCAAATAGTTAATGCATGAACTGAGATTTGATTAGAAAACCAATGGTGATTTCATTTCATTGGAATGTAAAGATGAAATTACAGCTTACATTGCAGGTATAAATTGCGAAGCAACAGACGACAAGTGTTTTTTGGTTGTTTCAGGTTTTAAACGGGCTGGAAAAACAGGGCTAATCCAGGACTCTTACTTGGATAAACAATCAACTTGAGGAACTGAAGATCCCAAGCTTCCATGGGCATTGATGCATTTTGATCCAACCTTCTTGCCAGGAATTGAAGAAGTGAGCTTGACCTGATCAATTACAATACCAGTGCAGCCTACAGTTTCGCTGCAAGCTAAGTTAATCGCCGTTTCTGTAAAGGAACTTCCCCGGAATCCGGCAAATGTAATATCGCTGACTTTCACAGCCTTGGCCTTCAAAATTTTAACGAGTCAAACCACACAAACATGAATGAGTTTAGTAATGTCTGCAATTCCCATGTTTCAAATTGTTCAATTCTGACAAGCTTTTGACAGGTTACCTGTTTACTACAATGGCCTTGTGGGCAGTAAAATTGATCGATAATAATAGGATTGGAAGTGTTTAACAGTGTAATATCTTCGAATGAAACTTTCCTGACATATCCTGATCCTCCCTGGAAAAACGTAAGAAAGTAAAGCAATGGGTGATCTGTTTATATTTGAAGGTTCTCTCCCGTTTCCTGGTTTACCTGCCATGTCTTGATTCGTACACCATTTGATGCCGCTCCAAAAGTACAATGCCTGACATGTACTTCTTCCACGGTGTCATAACTTCCATCCTTTCCCAGGCTTCCGATACTGAAAATTACAGATGAACAACTTAGAACATTTCTCTCAACATGGAACATCCGAAACCAATCTATTCTTCATAGAAATCTATCTTCTGATGTAACCTGTTTCAGAATTTAACAGTATTTGAGATGGCAGATGACGAACCTTATACCATGGCCTCGAATGCATGACACCCCTTGAATAGTAATGTTAGAGGAGCCAGAAAGAACTGAAATACAATCATCACCTGAAATATATTTTTTGCTCCATTTAAAAAACTTTCAGATCAGAATATTCAGGAGAAGGGAATATAAATAAACCTGTGGAAATCTGACAGTCTCTGACATGGACGTTTTTCGAGTGAGAAAGATTCATGCCATCAGTATTAGGGCTTGTTTCAGGGTTCGTAATTTTAAGGTGGGAGATATTCACATTATCACTGTCAAATACGGTGAGAAACCTGGCTGGAGTATTTGTTATTCTTAATCGTCCGACCTCAATGTTCTTACAGGAATGGAACTGCATTCCCTGCAAATCATGATCAAGCATATACGTCGGTCAATATAGAAATTTAGCAAAAATACACACAGAAAAATTGGATTTAACTTACAATAGGCCTAGCGCACTGACTTTTCTGCACGAATTTATAAAGATCATGAGTTAGTCGAGCTTTGATCTAGTAAAATCATATTCTAACTGAAACTGCACCAAAATATGAAAATGGTCGACTTACCAGAGCACAGTTCCACCAGTCAGAGCCACGGCCATCAATTTGTCCATTGCCAGCGACAGTTAATCCATTGACATTGGCAAACACGATCCAACTACCCATATATTGTGATCTCCATTCTGATATTCGACGTGGTGCCACTATATTCCCTCGAATCTGTGATCGACCTTTGTAAAATGAATCTGTTTCTTATATGAATCATTAATAGAAGCAGGCCATTCTACCTGGAAGTGAATGGCAGGGGACTTGCATGGACCAATGAATTTCACTGTGTTTAACAAAAATGTTCTTCCTGGTGGAACCATCAGGACAGTTTCATGTGTAGCTCTGCAAACTGCTTGCCACGCCTTCACAAAAGCCTATACACAACACATATTAAACCCAGTTCACAGGAATCATGATTTTAAATCTTTTTATTATTTAATTTATTTTTCATTTTTTCGATCATACAGTCGATCTTTTTAGTGACTAAATTTGCGAAAAACTAATGGATATCTGTATACTTGTGAATCATCCGTTCTTCCATCTCCAGCTGCTCCAAAATCAAGCACATTTACAGGAGGTTGAGCCATGCCCGAACCCAACATGGCCATGCAAAACACCAAGAACATGGTATAAAGATCCTGCAAAAAGACAGAAAAATAAGCCCAAAAAAGCTTCAAAAATTCCAAGTCCAATTCAATATCTCACCATTTTTTTCTGACAAACAAGGTGTGAGGAAGATTAACAGGATAATTAAGCTTGGTTTAGCTTGAAAATCCATCATTATTCTGTATTTATAATAATATAAATCTCCCATAATTGGAATGTGAAGCATACGATATTCCAATAAATTCTCCATTTTTTTTTTACTTAAGGAAACTAATCATCTAGCTTTGTTATTTCCATTAAAATCATATAAGCAAGAGAGGAAAGGAAAATTAAAATCAAGTTTTAATTAGCAAAAATAAATAATTGCCATTAAAACATCATAATTATGACATTCAATTAAATATTGAGAAGCATATTATGGGAATATTATTGTAAAATTATATGGTAAGTTAGTTCATTAAGGATATATTACAACCCAAGACACACCGAAAGTGAATGGTAAAGAATGATATCAAGTTACACTCAAATCGGTTTAATTTAAAACTTCGAGTTTGATTTAATTTTATAAATTTAAAAATTTTAATTCCTGAATCGAATTAAAATTGATTTGATATATAGAAGTATTACTCGTAATCAAATTTGATAATTATGGTTTGAATTTTTTATTATCTTAATTGTGATTATTATTTTTTAAAAAAAATAATAAAATATAAAAAATTTTATGGTATTTCAACTTAATTCAAGATGATATTAAAAAATGATAATAAATATTTATGCCACAAAGGTTGATGATAGTTTGACAAATAAAAAAACATGCCAATTATGGAAGAGATTGATACCATGTGTGATTCCTAATGGATCATCAATATCCCTTATTTGCTAACCTTAAACCCATGAAATCTATAATTCCATAAATTCTATTTATCTTTACACAAAAAGAAGAAATTTAATTTTTATAATTTTTGAATATTTTTTTTTAATTTTTAAATTTTAATTTATTATCTCTAACTCCTATAAACATCTTAACAAATTATGATACATATCAATTATCTTAATTGATAATTTCATTATTATTAATATTTTTTAAAAATTAAGATTTTTAACCATTTTCTTAATATTTAATACTTGAAATAATTCATTAATTACAATTATTTTAACTATGAATAATAACATCTAATATTTTTAATTGTTGTATAAAACTTTTAATGAAATTAATGAAAAAAAGTTTAAGATTTAAATTTTGATATCTTTTAAAATCTCATTCCTTTTTTAAAATTATAACTATAAATAATTAAATATATATAAATAAATTTTGTAAAATAAAAATAATATACATTAATAATTATGTTAATTGATTTATAATTTAATACGATAAATTTAATATGCTCAAAGTTTTCATATAAGTAATATAAAGAATGGAGTAATAAAATAACTATAATATTAAATTATTTAAAAATATTAAATTGAAGTTAAAATCCTTGAAATATTTTTAAAAATATATTATTCTTATAAAATTTCAAACAAAACATATATGATTATTGTAAAAACTAAAGTGAAGTATGTTATTTACAAAATTATCCCACAACAAAAACTGAGTTGACAGATTTTAAACGAATCAAATCATTCATTAACTACTCAAAACTCGATTCGATAAAAATTCGTTCAAATTCATTTAGTAAAGCTCGTTTAATAAATAAGTCGAGCTTAAGTTAGACAATACTCGACTCGTTTAAGTTCGTGAATTGACTTGATAAGAAGCTCGTGAGCTAACTCGTTAATTTATATGAAAAAATTTAATTTTAGATATATAATTTATAAATTTATAATCATAAAAATATATAAAAATATTTTTTAATTTAATTATCAATATAAAATTATAAATATCTATGAAATATAATACTTTTATTAATAAATTTTTAATTTTTTAAATAAAAAATAAAAAATTTATATTAAAATTTATATTTATTAAGCTCGTTTAAGCTCATGATATATCAAAAATTTTAAAAAGCTCAACTTAATCTTGACTTAATTATAAACAAATCAAGTTTAAATTAGGTAAAGTTTGAGTTAGCTTGACTGTTTACATCCCGATCATCCTTTGTAGTTGAATGTGGATAGTTTTGGAAGAAAAGTTTGAAATGATGGTAGTTTTGTAATTTTACCGCTAACTAAGCCTGATATCAGGCATGGCAGCTTCAGCTACAAACGTTCAATGAAAAAGTGAAACACGTGGCATCAAGTTCCTTCTCCTCTCGAATACTCCTCCTGCCAAGCTAGCATTTTATTTATTTATTTAATAATTAAAGTTAAACAAAAATATATCTATAAATAATAAAAATAAAAATATAATATATTAAATATAAAATTAAATTAAAATATGAAAAAAACCCTATGAATTCTACCCGACTTTGTAAATTAAGTAATATGGGTATGAGAAGAAAGGTCAAGAAACATCTAGTACTTGCATGCGAACTCCTTCTAATGCCACCTCCTAGAAACTCTTGGACCCTTCTTCCACTTTCCTGATTCGATTCACAGGACATTTTCGCTTTTAAATAATTGCCCATTTCCTCAGATGAACTACTAACATAACCCATATCTGTCAATTCTGTCACTTTCTCCGGTTTGTTTACCCTCGCTTAGGTGATTGACCCAATATCAGGAATGGCTCTGGCACGTTTGGCTTCCAGGAATCTGTCGCAGAGACTTGGCTCCTCTGCTTCTTCTCTTGCTGGCCATGGTGCTGCTGAGAGAAGCGTTGCTGGCTGCGGACAAAGGCCGAAATGGAACCAAGAATTGATGAAGAGGTTTGTGGCAACAGCTTCTGGTTGCGAGACATCATATGGGAAAGAAGTTGCTGTTGGTGAAGGTGATAATAGTAATCGCAAGTCTAAGCAGCTTTCCAGGAAGAAAGGGAAGAGAGGCCTTTGGAGGAGAACTGGTGGGGAGTTTGGTCCTCAGCTTTATGGTAATTATGATTCTTAACTCTGTATCAACTTGGTTATTATGATTCTTGACCATTAATCAATGATTTATAAGTGTTGTGTTTTCTTTTTCATTGTTGTACAGATTTCTTCCCGTCAGGGCTAGGAAATGCACTCTTGCAAGCAAGCGAAAACATTAACAAGCTATTTGACAATCTGGATTTGTCACCATCAAACCTGATGGGACGATTCAAGGAGAAAGATGAATGGTACAAGCTGCGATACGAGGTGCCAGGACTGTCAAAAGAGGACCTGAAGATCACGATTGATGACGGGGTTCTGACAATAAGAGGAGAGCACAAAGAAGAGGAAGAAGGAGGAGGATCAGACGATGAGGAGAATTGGTCAACAAGGAGCTACGGATACTACAACACAAGCGTTCTGCTTCCTGATGATGCTAAAGCTGATGAAATCAAGGCTGAGTTGAAGAACGGTGTGCTTGTTATTACAGTTCCAAGAACCGGACAGCCTAAGAAGGAAGCCAAGGAGATTCAAATCCAATGATGGGTTTTCTTTTTCTGGCATCAAATGGTCGTTTGAGGGTGTTCTGTAATCAAGTTTCCATGATGTAAATTGTTTGGATGAGAATAAAAAATCAGGTTTACAAATGGGCATTGCAATTATTGTCTATTCGTACAAGCATTATAACAGCATGGATCAAAGGCAGAACAAGTTCCGAGGTTTGAATCACCTCTACGAGCCATAGAGGCGCCATTGTGATAAAGAACAGGGTCTTAAAATAGATGTTACGAGGCTTGTAGCCATTTAATATTATGTTAAAAGGTTGAAAATAATAAATAATCTGTACATTTAATTAATATATGAAACTTAGAATTATTAGCGAAGTTTTTATAAATCACGTTGGGCCTAAAGAATATTAAGCCCATGACCATTTCTCAACCGTGTGGTGCACCGTAGGATATAATTAAAAATGATCTTGCTAGAAGAATAAACCAAATATGTCTATAAAAAAAAACACTCAACCATCGATTTATAAGACACGCTTTCCATTTTTCAGTGTTATTTATTATTGCACCGGATTTCCCAAAATGTTCACTCTTTCTCCGCCTACACCTCCCGCCGTCGCATTCGTCTCCTATCCATTTCCTCAATCGACTTCCAGAATTCCTCCGTCTTTGCCTGCTCTATCCGTCCCAACTAATCTCCGCCGTCCATCCTCACCGCCGCGATCACTTGTCTGCCGTCTTCACGCTGCGTTATCTTCCAAACCGCCCGACACTGAGCCCGAGCCTCCACCTCCTGAAGACGACCAAAGAGGTACCGGCTTTATGATACTTAACCCTAATTTTATGCCTTTTAGCATTCTTATGTATCTTTTTCGTTTGAAGTAAATGGAGATTTAAAAGTGTGGTTTCTAATTTTGTATGGATTTTAATTAAATGTAATACGTGTAATCATGGATGACGTAGAATGTTTAATTGTGAGGTTAATTATTCTTGCTTTACAGTGCATGGAACAGTTTAATCCGTATCAAAATTACTCATTTTGTTATCCATAAAATTGGAAATTTTAGGATTGGTTGTGGAATTACGTGTTTCAGGCCAGCTTAATGTGTTCATTTATTGAATTTTGGTGTTGCATGTCCTGGAGTTGATAAACTTTAATCTTCTTGCAGGCACTGCTACAAATTTATCTAGATTTCGGGACAGAGTTCAGATCTTCTTTGCGGTTCTTTTCTGGATGTCTCTATTCTTCTGGGCCTCCGCGTGGGATGGAAGGAACAGAGGTGGTGGTAGACCAAACAAGGGATCCCCTTTTAGAAGATGATGTTGTAAGAATTTGATTTGTATATATATGTATGTATGGGTCTCAGAGACGGGCATACTGGTAGTATTAGAATATACATAGCAAAAGTACATCAATCCTCTTTAGGTGTCAATGAGTTTACATTAATTTTGCGAGTTCACTCATTCAGGAAACATTGGAGAATTCAATTTAAAGTTAGATGAATCTTCACATTCTGGAATTGATAACGAGACTATATTTTTATGTTATTGCGGTTTGGTTTTATCATTCATATCACATTTTTGCTAGCTCATGTTTGTCTGCTTCTGTTATGCCTTTGAGAACTTTTAATACAAGGACATCACTAGATCCTAAATCTTTGAGATGGGATATAGATACCAACAAGACTGAAGGTATAGCAGTTTTAGATTTTTGAGTCAGTTTTAATCATTGAGAATGACTAAAATCTGGGTTGCTCCCGGAAGTTAGTACAAGGGTATACGGATAGAGCAGCAGCTATATGCTAGTAAAGTTTGCCTTGCATTGATTGATTGATGTAGATGTTCGATGGATTGATTGATTACCGTGTTCGTATCACATGTTGCTGGCTAAATATGGTTAACGGTAATTCAAACCGAGTTAACCCTGCAACAAATAGAATTTTTAGTGCCTAAGCAAAGACAGCGTTAATGACTTTGATTTTGCATCTAGAACTTAATGTTCGTCTTTGTTGGTAAGTCCTCTGCAAGGCGTTCTCCATGTCAAAAGATTCTGGGCAGAGTCCACATTGGTCGCTCAGGAATGCAAGTCTGCCTGGATTTACCACCAATCTTCAAGAAACACAAGAAGTGATTTGAATCTTTGGATATATACTCTACCCTTTAAACCTTGCTATAGTTGCCATCTCTACTTGATGTAAGAATGAAATACTCTTTCTGCCAAGTGACTTCAAAATAGGCTTGACAGTGGGGTGGTGGACGATCTTCTATCCCTGTCGTTGTCATATTCCGGGATTCTTCCTTCTGTTCTCGTCAGCTAAAATAGAAAAATATTAGCATCATTCCATCTCCATGGGATTTTTTAAAAAATTTTTAAATGCTTTTATCTAATAAAAATAATATAAAACAATACTATTTTATGATATTTATAAATATTCTAAAAAAATAGATGCTAAAATAATTAATATTTGAAATTTTTATATTAATTATTAATTATTAAAGGTATATTTATATATAAATTTTAATATATTTTTTATATAACATATTTTTAATGTATTAAAATTGTATCCAAGATGGGATGAAAGTATAGCCTCTCTTTTTTTTTTTTTTTCATCGATCAGATAATTAAAATAAAATGATTATTTCTAATTGAAAAGAAATTGAAAGAGAATATTTCATTGCAGACTTACTATAAAAGTATAACCTCCATCTATAATAATACGACTGATCCTGATAACTTGTTCGAGGATTCTGGGCATTCCTAAACCATAGAAAAATACTGATGTAAAAGCCGGTCGTGTACTGTAGGCGTCGAAAAGGCTGGCTCTTGCAACATGTTGGATTGATCCTCTCATCCTGGGACGATTACAGAGACTCGTTGATTGCAAAGTGCTTCCCCTTTTGGATGCATACGCTTAATGACATCTTCACACTTCACCACTCCACCATAACTTTACTGTTACTGTTACTGTTACCGTCCCTTCTTAGCCCGCCAAAGTAAAAAGCTTCAATGCGTTATCCTCTTCGTTCCTTATCTCCCTCCCTTCTGAACCCCGTCCATACGTGTCTGTTACTGGTTTGGCAGCCAAGAAAGCCCCAAGCTAATATTGACACCACGCGCACACTTTCTTTCACTCTCATAGCCCATAAAACCTGCATAATATGAACCGTCCAATTTTCCATTTTTTAACTTGACAAGACATGGTGGGTCCGATACCATTTCCTCTCTAGTCTACGTGCATGTTTCTTACAGGGTGTAGGATTTTTTGTAAAAGTGTTCCAACTCGTGTGTTTCTACGAAAATGCCACAGAATCATTGCACATTAAATTATGTCTGCATCAGTCGTCATAAGATTATATATCAACGGTTCATATATGATCATGGCTATGCTTCTCTTTGTCCTATATATGTATATATGCTTCGTTCCTGGGTTGTTTTGCGGTGCTTTTGAAGCGGTGAGTTCTTTCTGTTTTTCCTTCCTTTTCTTTCTTCTCATTCCCTTAGGGAAACAGTTGGTTTTTTAAAGTACTCGTCTTTTTGATCGATTTTGTGAAAGAAAATATCTTGCATCATGCTTTTAAGGAGTTCTTCAACGCCAATTTTGAATTCGTGGCTTCCCCACTCTAAAGATTCCTCACCAGAGCCGGAATTTCAGGTTCTTAAAAGAACCAAATCAATCTCTTTAACTAGCTCTTTTCATTGTCAACCCTCCTTGGATGACAAAAAAGTCAGCACACACACTTGTCAGGAAGCTAATCTCCAGAAACTCAAGAATGGCTCACCTGTGAGACCACCTCGAAGCAAGAAACAAGACTCTGACAGAGACAGTAACGATGAAAGAAACAATGAGGCTAAGGTACCCATTTCAAAAATTCAAAGGCTTTTTTCAAGTTTAGGGTTGGGAGAGGGATTGGTGATCAATGATGACAATAATAAAGAGGAAGGTCCCGAGTTGCAGACTTTAGTGGTAGGTGACGGAATGGGAAGCGGTCGTGATGGCGGTTGTAGTGGAGGCGGAGGATCAAACGGTGGAGATGGTAACAGTGGATCAGAGAATTATGGAAATGAAAGTACTGATGCTTATTACCAAAAGATGATTTCAGCAGATCCTGGAAATGCACTTCTACTTGGAAACTATGCCAAGTTTTTGAAAGAGGTAAAGTAAACTTCTTCGGAACAGATTATCGATATCATCGTCTTACTTGATGACGAAAAGTTTCTTGGTTGAAGTAAATCGTTGGCTGTCAAATTTGGTCAGGTTAAAGGAGATTTGAGCAAGGCAGAAGAATTCTGTGGAAGAGCAATTCTAGCAAATCCAAATGATGGGAACATGTTATCGCTTTATGCTGATCTAATATGGCAAAAAGAAAAGAATGCTAAAAGAGCCGAGAGTTACTTCGATCAAGCTGTTCAAACTGCTCCTCAGGACTGGTGAGCTTTCTTCCTTCCAACTACTCCCGATACTTGATGCAAAATTTGCATAGTAATCAAGGCCCATTTAAGTGATTTTGATGTTTAGTTCATGGAAACGAATTGAATAACGTTTGTCTAGCATTACCTTTTCTTTATTGGCAGCTACGTCTTAGCTTCATATGCTAAGTTTCTATGGGACATTGATGATGAAGGTGATGCAGAAGAAGAAGAAGAAGAAGAGAATGAGAGTAAAGATAGGCAACATAACAATGAACCTCCACCAAGCTTCTTCAATGGCCCTCCAATCTATCCTCCGCTTGCAGCTGCTTCTTAGTGTCTAAATGGAATGCTTTTATCATCTAAGTTGACTAACATATATTTTTATTTAAATCATCATCTCAATAACAACATCTTCCTCTATATATATATACATGTGTGTATATATGTATGTATATGTATATATGTATATGATAATCCAAACACATGAATTGAATCTCGGAAAATCTCCTTTACATGATAGATAGAATCTATTTAAAGTCTTTAACATGTTTGTTAGAAAAAAAATGTTACATGAAAATATTATTATTTAATTTCATATTTAATAAAAAATATTTTATGAAAAATTAATATTACTTATTTTGATAGATGGGATGTTAATGTTATACATCTATAGTTTAATATTTTAAATAAAATCATTAATTTAAAAATTATTTTATCATATATTTTTAAAAATTAATATATATGAGTAATTAGATATTATGGTTGATATTTTAATTTTATTAAAATAATTAATTTTAAATTTTATAATCATAGTTATGTTGACTTTGTGTGATTACTACAAGTAATTCACTTAGATTGCTACAAGAAAATGACTATTATATGTAATAGATTCAAATTAAACCATTGTATACTGAAAATTAACGATAACTTATCAAAGATATTTTCTCAGAATAAACCGCTATTACATGGATATGCATGCATGCATGTATATATATATATATATATATAAACTGCTATTACATGGATATGCATGCATGTATATATATATATATAATGGTGGCAACCACGAATACTCAGTGGACAGGTAATGCATGCAATGTTGGGTTGAAGCAGTAATTTAGAAGTGATCACATCCATGGCTCCCTTCTTGATAGTTCTTTCTTGATCAAATGATTCAGCCATTTGTTTCCCCTCTGAGATTCACATTCTTCATTTCAATCAACACACTCAAAATATCATTACCCATTTCACAAAAATCTGACCCAGTTCATCTTCCGTTTTTTCTAATTTCTCTAAAGAATGGATTCTTTCAATACTTTTATTAACTTAACACATCTTTAAGTAGAGTTCAACATAACTTAGTTTTCAAATCCAACTTCTTATTTTATTTTAAAATTAAATTAATAGTTCAAAAATTAATATTTATTTAGTTCTTATAGATTTTAAAATCAAAAAATTAATTTAATTTTGATTTTTATTATGATAATTAAACTCTAAATATAATTAATTTAGATTATCAATGTAAGAATATTCTAGATATCATGCATTGTGATTAGGATGAATAATTAGTTGATTCAATTATTGAATCAAAATGAAAAATTTTCTCATTTAAAAATCTATAAATCAAATTGAATTAAATTTTGATTTCATCGGTATAGTTAATTTTTATCTTACTTTTTTATGATTATTGTAATTTCTAAATCAAAAATCTTAATTTTAGTTATTTTTTTTAATAATAAAATGGGTGTCCACTATATATGTTTTGTTGTTGTGGGTTGTTATTAATATTTATTATGGGGAGAAGATAAGATAAGATATCATTTTCATCATCTTCTTTTAATCTCTTATTGCATCTGTCTTTAGTGATTATTAGGTGTGGAAATGAACACGATTACATTAATTATTTAATTATTTTGAAGGATTAAATCTGCATTTTTCCCTTTATTAAATCTATAAATTCATGTTATAAGCCAACACTTTAAAGAAATTCTATTTAGGACAATAACATTAACTTACAATTTTAATTATTTGTTTTCTTATTACATGGTTTTCAGATTATGCCATATCATGCCTACAACCTAATCTACTTTGTCTTATTATTATTATGGTTTAATCGAAAAAGATAAACGAATATATATATATATATATATATATATATATATTTATCATATATTAAAATATTATTTAATAAAAGAAAAATCATCCTATTTATGTTCATTTTTTAAAAAAATATAAAAACACAGTTTGAAAATCTTTCACTTTCATTTCAATTTTATCTAAATATAAAAAGCATGTATTTTGGTTGATTTGAATTTTCAAAATGATATGTTTTAAAGATAAATTATTAGTTTTATTATTAAATTTAGCTTGATTTTCAATTTTATACTGATATTTGATTTAATTTTAATATTTAATTCTACTATTAAAAAAAAGTATATTATAATGGACTTATAATTATCATATGATTTTTTATGGATTAAAATTAAAATTATTAGATAAAAAAAATAATTATGATAATTCAATAAAACTTGCAAATAAAATTGATTCGATGAATTAAATTATATTAATGAATAAAAATTTTAATTCAATTTCATTTTTTCAAAAATTATTTGTTGAATATTTATATTTGAAATATAATGTCTTATTTTTATATAATTATTTGCTAAATATAAGTGACTATATAGAAATTGATATTCATTTTAATTCAATTTGATTTTTTTTAATGTATCAATTTTTGTTATTAATTGATTTTTATGTTTGTTTGATTCCATTTAATTGATTTTGAAAAATAATTTAATTAGTTCAAGTTGATAGAATTATTAAAAATAAAATAATATTGAAATTTCTTAGATGTGTATTGATTTATTAAAATTCCAAATAATGGTAAATGGTTAGGGTGATAAACTAAGGGCTCGGCTGGACTTATTAGAAGGTCCTCACGACCCAAGTTCGAGCCTGGCCTCAGAAAATTAGGTAAATGTGTCACTACCCTCACCTCAAACAATGTGACTACATGTAAGGGGACAAGGGGATAATTATGGAAATCACCAATTTTAATTATAATAATATCATATATTTTTAAATTTTTTTATAAAAGTATTTTTTTATAAATTAAAATAAGTAAATTTTAAAAAAATTTTTAAAATGCTATTTTTATAGAATTTTGAAAAAATTTTATTTTTAAAAACTCTAAAAAAAAATCTGAAATTTTCAATTTTTTTCTTATCATTTTGGACAATCCTTAATACAAAGACTAGCTTATAAAGGAAGCATTTTTAGTATTTTTATTTTAAAATAAAAATGATTAGAGTTGAATTAATGATTGTGACATTATAAATGCAATACTCTATAAGTAAATTGTACAATCAAAATTGCATATATATGGAAATTTAATAGTTTAGTGAAATTTTGACCATTGACTTTTCGTTAGTTATCAATTCAATTATTCATAATTAATATAAATATATAGAAAAGAAAAAGGATGGACCCTTCAAATATTCATAATTACATAGAAAAAAAAAAAGAAAAGTAGTTTCATCTTGACCAATTTCAAATAATTATATATTTTTTGATTTTGATTTCTTAAAATTTAGAATTCCATTAAAATTAAAAAATAAATTAAATGGGTTGGTTTGGTTTAATTTGATTTTAAATTTGTTAACATAAAAAATATTCTATTTGATTCAATTTTAAAAAATTAAAATTTTTAATTCAAATATCAAAATAATAAGAAAATAGATAAAAGTTTGAATTAAACATAACAAATTAATATTTAATCCAATTTAATTCATAAATTTTAATACAAAATATTAATTTAATTTGATTTCATGTTTGAAATAATTTATTAATTTATATTGAAATAATTCAGTTTTAGCTATTATAGATTTTTAAATTTATAATTAGAAAAATAAAAAAATATTTTTTAGATACTTATAATAAAATTGTAATTTTTGATAAAATATTATAATTTTATTAATAATTCTTTTATATTTTTAAATAAAATAATAAATAAATTATTTTATAATATAAATTTATTATGATTTGATTAAAGTTGTTTAAATTTATGAGATACAAAAAAGATTTAAAAAGCTGAATATAAATTTAATTGGATAATAAATAAATTAAATTAAAATTAAATAAAATGAATATTATTTAATAGTTTAAATTATTCATTTTGATTATTTCATTAATGTTAAAAAATATTTATCAATAAATGGGGAAATTTAGAATTAAGGAATTAAATGAAACATTAAGATTATCAAAGCCAACCAAGATCTTGGAGGCTATATTTACTTTCCTTCCATGTTACTTGGAATTCCGGCTAGTACGATTCTTTATCCGGAATATCCACAAAAAGTTCGACACGTGTACACTTTTCATTAGAAGCAAGCTTAAATTAAATAGCGCAATGTTAATTAATCAGACTGACGCCGCCCTTTTTCTCTCAGATACAGACAAATTAATTTCCAAGAAAATTAATAATAATAATAATAATAATATTTGTGCTATAAAAGATGAGATTATCGTCTCTATCGCTTCCGCTGGATGTTCTTTTATTGCGAAAAATTACTAAAAATTAAAAAATAAAAAATTTAAGACAGTTTCAGAGCCGAACATCATCAACAAGAGTCGAGGATACAGACATATCCGAGAAACGGTTCGTGTCTTTCTTTTCACCACTTACGGAGAGAGAAGTTGAAAGGAGAAAGTGTAACTGTTTTTCAAGGTTTCGGTTTTTCGTTTGCAGGTGAAACAAACCTAAAGAATGGAAGCTAAAATGGAAGTGATTTCAGTGGAGTTACCAGCTCCTTCTCCTTGGAAGAAAATGGTCTGTAAAGCTTTCAACTTTTTTCTGTTTTTGAATAAGTTAATCTTCGTATTCGAATAGTTCTGTTTAATTTTGTGATTGAATTTGATGTTTCGTCGTGTAAAGATTATATTTTTTGTTTCTGGGTTTTGTCTTGTATGGTGTTTTAAGCTTTGTGCTGGAGGATTCAATGAACTCGGCAAGTGTTGTTTTGTTATTGGTGATTTGGGTTTTTTGGCAATTTCGTAAATTTGGTACGAATTTTCTGTTTAGGGCTTTATTTACACGTTCTTATCACTTTGTTGTGATAATTAGTAATTAGGGTTATGATTTCCCCAATTTGGTTTATTTCCCTCTTTTCAAAGTTCGAAGCTTCTTGGTTTTCCCCCCTGCCAGAAAGTTCTTGCCATATTGTTGTCTTCTTATTTCCGATTCCTGTCAATTCTGCTGCACTCTTAGCTTGGGTCTTAATTGCGGTGCTTGATGCTTTTCTCTTGTGTTTTTCAGTTGGGATTCCAGTCAATATCATTGAAGAGAAAAAGGAAATCTAGAAACAAGACGATAAATTGAATTTCTGAAATTCAAAGTTTCAGACTAATAATAGTGTATGATATTGCCATTGTAGTTGTTCCAAATATAGACAAACTTTCAGGCAGTTCTCCTGTTTCAGGGATAAAAATTGCTTCGCAAATGTCCTTCATAAAACAGCAAAACTCTTCTTTCCTCATTGTTTTTGTCTCCTACCTAACATCTCTTTTCTTTTATTGCAACATGTCTCAAAATCGAGAGCTTTGCCATGTAGTTTGAAACTGGATAATTTTTATGTCTGCGTCCCTCACTTCCTGCACAGTTGATTTACTAGGTTCTTTGCCGATCTTATTCGAATTATGATTTGACCTGTCTGAGCGGAATCGACTTATGTCTGTTGTAACTAATTGCTTTCCTGGAAATTCAAGTTATGGTATGTGGCAGTAATGTTGAATCTTGGAGGCAACTGTTGGGTACTTGATACTTAATAAAGTGAAACTTCTCGATATCTGGAGTTCCGGTGCCAAAATTATGATCTCAAGTGCTACAACTTGTTTTCAGCATCTTCCTTACTTCTCGTCTCAATCTCAAATGGAAAAATACGAGAGAAAGCATCAAACTTTTTTTACCTGTTAGAATCATACATGACTTGTTCCGTATATGTGACAATACTAAGTGACTTGCTTCGGTTTGTAGTTTTCTGTTTCTGAATGGCTGATGATGATGTTCATCATCATTGTGGTCCAAGTTCCCTTCTAGCTTCATTCGGATGTCTTTCTGACCTGTTAGTTCAAGTGGTTCCACACAAGGTTGATAGTAATTATATGCTGTTAATTTAGAAAATTATAGTTCACTGGAAGGAAGATAGCATTAGGGTATTGGAAGCAATATTTTCAGGTTTTATGAGAAAAAATGGGAACGATTATCGATGAATCGAGTTGGCATTGTATCTTCTAAGAGCTATAGGCTGGGTGCATACTTGGTCACTGGTTCAGACTAGGGTCTGTTATCTTGTTAATTGCAACTCAGAAAGGACTTCTAAGTAGAAATCTCAAGTGATCTTCCTACAGAGAGGGAGTGATGATACAGTTTCAGTTAATAGTAGAAAACATATATAATCCAGTTCGTCATGGTATCAATTTCAATAATAAGAAAGGTATTGAAGCTATTTACCGTGATCTTATGTTTTTTATGATGCAATTGCTGATTATCTGACTCGAATCTAGCTGTAATCTTCTTAAGTTGTCTGATTTCATGCTTTCCTTTTGCATGACAAGCAACTTTTGGATTTCTTACAGTACTTTCCGAAGAGAGCTGGTACACCAAGGAAGAGTGAAATCAAGTTTATTGCTCCTACTGGGGAAGAGATTAGCAGCAGGAAACAATTGGAGCAGTATCTGAAATCACACCCTGGTAGTCCTCCAATAGCGGAGTTTGATTGGAGCACGGGTGAGACACCAAGGAGATCTGCTAGAATCAGTGAGAAGGTCAAAGCAACTCCAACACCGGAAAAGGAGCCTGCAAAAAAGCGAGGTCGGAAGTCATCTTCGGGTGCTAAGAAGGATAAGAAGGAAGCAGAATCTGCCCCTGAAAAAGATGAAGGTGGGAAAGAAGTTGAAATGCAAGATGCGGAGGGTGCTGTGAAGGAAAATGAAATGGGGGGAAAGGAAAATGATGTTTCCAAGGAAAATCAGGTTGAGAAAGAAGACAAAAAAGAAGCTGTTGGCGACACACAGAATGCTAGTACTGATACAGGAGAAGCTCCTCGAGAGGAAGTTAACAAGGAAGTAAAGGTTCAAGAGGATGCTGGCGAAGACAAGGCAGGGGCGGAAAATATTCAGCCTGCACCTGACGTTCAAGAATTTGGAAATCCAGAGGAAGCATCGAAGAAACCTGCAGAAGAAGTTGGTTCTGGTGAAGGTGCTTCAGAAAAGGTGCTGCTAAGCGAGGTGGAGAAGACCGATCCCGGTGGCGAGATGGATGCCTCTGAACCGGTGAGTCAAGAAGTAAATGAAGGAGAAGCAAAAGGGAATGCTAATGGAGCAGTCTCTGCATCTGAAGGAGAGATCACAGAGAAACCAGATACGCAGAAAGATGATAAGTCGAACGTTCCTGTAGATGGAATGCCCAAGACCATAAATGGGGATATCACAGAAAACGGCGAGGTCAACCAATCATCGGCTCCTCCTGTGAGCTGCTGAGATGCAACACAAAATAGTCCCATTATCTGTAGCAGTCCTGATATATCAATGCATCATATCTAGTACTGAAATTCTGACCAAACTGTTTTTGGATTCCATGGAAAGACTGTAATGTCGGTGTCCTTGTCATTGGTAGGTTTCTGTATGTTGATACAATCTAATGTATGTAGGTAAATCATGTATCATCCTCGTAGTTACCAGAGTAGTAGGTCCCAGTTGTGTTACATTTTGCAGGAACTCCATGATTGTAGACTTTGAACTTCTGTGAACTGGCATGGTTGGTGACTTGACTAAATGTTCTGTGCTTTACTTGTTTATATTTCTTCGTCATCAGGCATGTAAATCGTGATTCCAACTTGAATCCATTGCATGGTTTAGCTGGAAAATTACAGAGCATCTTCTGGTTTACAGGACAGGGATCTTATCATGATTAACATTAATATTTTCGATAATACTTCATGTTGCCAGTCGTCATTTTTTTCTGACATGTTTCAATTAAGTTACGGAACTCAACCAATACATTAATTCTTAACCTGATGGAAATGTTAGTTCTCTGAAATACCCATCAGGTAGGGTTGGGTGAACCTGCCCAATTGCCCTGACCCGAGAAAGTGTCAAAAGAAGACCAGGAAAGAGAAGAAGCAAAGGTACGAAAATTCTCCCATCATTAATTGGGTGCAAGAAGTCTGCCATGAACAGTTCTGTTTATGGTCGAACAAAGAAAAACTCGCCAACTCTCTTAATTAGCATAATTTATTTAATTATTGACTTCTAATAAATCATGTCCATGAATAATATAATTTAGAAATGCCCATATAAATTTGATTTATTATATAAAATTATATATGAATTTATAATTTTATTATGATGCAATGAATTCATAAGAAAATTTTATAGTATTATTTTTATACAGTTGTTGAAGTATTACATTTGCTATACTTCATTCTTAGCCAGAACTTGGGGTTCGAACAGGAAACTACCGAAGTTTCTTTACCATAGGCCAAGTCAAGTTGAAGACATTTCCCATGAGGAACGTACGTAGATAAAGTCATCATGCAGGCCAGCAATACAAGAAATTTCAACTTGCTAAACTCGGTCATGAAATTAATTGTATGAAAATTCTTGCCGTTTAGACTCACCAAATGCATCTCCAAACAAAGACCGGCACTCAGTCTACGCTGGTTTGGTTTGCCCTCTCCTTTCTCCACTTCCCGTCAAGGCCGCTTCTACCTTTACCATCACCAGTCAATGTTAACCACTTTCTATATATACCCTCCAACCCATTCGGCACATCACACAATTACTCGTTTTCACTCTCAAAATCACAAAACCAATTAAGGGCATATCGAGCTAGCTAAAGAGTTGCACTAAAACAAGTTGAAAAATGACAAGGTTGATGGGTGTTGCTTTTGGGTTCGTTATGATGGTTTTGTTGCAATCTGCAGCTGCACAAACTGTCCATGTTGTGGGAGATGGCTCGGGTTGGTCGATTCCAGATAATCCTTCGCTTTATACGAATTGGGCTAGCGGCAAGAATTTTGTTGTTGGCGATGTTCTTCGTAAGTCTTGCTTTGCCTCTTCTTAATTCCCATGCATATATATTGTATATGATACTTGTCATTAGTACTTATAATCTCCTTTCTATTATTCATCTGTTCATAATGAAAATCTTTTTTCCTTTGTCAGAGTTCAACTTCAACCTTGATTCACACGATGTACTTCGAATCCCAAAAGCATCATATGATGCATGCACAGGCGCTAATCCTATCGGAGATATCATCACAACCGGACCGGTCAACCTTACCCTTGACTCCCCCGGCGAACATTACTACATTTGTACGTTACCTCAACATTGCCAGTTAGGTCAAAAACTAGCCATCACGGTCTCATCTTCACCTGGCACTCCAGGCTCTTCTCCAGCTCCTCCCACCACACCAACCACTCCTTCTACTCCATCACCAAAAAACAATGTCCCCAGTGCTGATTGCCCTACGTCCGACCCGCCAATTGCAAGCGGACCCAGAAGCTCGAACAACACTCCTGGAAGAATGAGCCCCACCTCTGCCCCTCCGACTCCCGTTTCTTCATCTTCTAAGGTGTTGACCGGTGTATTAGTACCTGTCATGGCAGTGATATTGGGTCTGATGTTCTAGGCAAGTTTTTACCATTTCTGGTGTGAAGGATAAAAATAAAAGGATTACGATCCTGTCATCTCTTTTTTCAATCTTTTAATTTTGGTTTCATTTGGATAGATAGACGGGGAGTGAGAGCATTTACAGTCATTGTATTCTTCATATAGAAATTCTATTCTGATTTTTTCTATATGATTATATATTTATTAATAATATAATAATATGTGTTAATTTTCATTAAATGCTAAGTATTTATTAATAATTATTTACATACTATTAATTAATAATAATTACACATATTTGACAATTAATAAAATTAACACACTATTATTTTTTATTTTATTAAATATCAAAGAGTTTAATAACAAAATCGATGGTACACATCAACGTGTTATATAAGATTAAAATAAATATAGATATTTTTTAGATCAAAGTTTAGCATCATATAATTAACTTTTGATTATTTTTTCAAAAAAAATCATATTCATGACAATAAAAAGTTGAATTTAAATTTTATTAATTTGTAAAAAATATTCATATTATTAAATTATAAAATTAGAAAAACGTAAAAAAATCATAACTCGTAATTATATTGAAATATAATTTTGACTATAATAACAAAATAATTTTGGGATTTTAGTTATTTCTTATGATAATCATAATTAAGATAATGTTTCATAATTTCTATAACATCCAATTATGAATGCATCATACGTTAATTTTTGTTTCAAAAAAATTTATCTTGCTAATTCATTAACAATTACAAATAATATATTTTAGTAATTTATTATAAATCCAAAAAGTTTAATTTTATATATATATATATATATATATATATATATATATATATATATATATATTGTAAGCCTGTTTTGTCATGCAGCGCGTGGTGGCACTAAGAAAAAAGCGTGGTCTGTTGTTTGGCTACGAGTAGCCCTAATAAATGAAAGCTGAAACTGCGCTTGTTTAAACAGCAGTTTAGATTATCATGAAAGTTGCAACTGGTTAATCATCTCCCATTTCTCGAGCAACCCAGCTCCAGCATTTAATTGATTGAATGATTGATGATCTGTGATTGGACAGTACGTATTGCACGGTGTTTAGCTGATTGTGATACTGATAATCCATGCAGAAAACTCCACAACACTATAAAAAGAATCATTGATTCTCCACGGCCACAACTTCAATAGCAAAACAAGGAAAAGGAAAAGGAAAAGATTCGATATCAGAAGCAACAACAGCTGCTGCAGATTTCGCATTCACTATTGCAGTTCAAACTTACATACCAGACAAAATTCAACTAAAGAAGAATGAACTCTATATTACAGACTACAACTCTAGCAAAATAAAGAAAACAATGTTAGCTTGGATTTTAGCAAAAACCCAGTTGAAAATTGTACCCAAAAAAATCTGATTTTTGTTCGGTTCAGTTCTGCATTGGGTATCGAACTCCAGCTGCCAGTACTCTCTGTTGCTCCAGCTGTGTACGTGGTGAACAACACAATCATCAATAAGAAAGATTGTCGTATTTGTCCATCAAAAAAAGAAAAGAAAACAAGTCTCTGTTGGAAAAAGTTTTTCCTTTGAATCGTACTTGAAAAAGCTCGTGCAACTTGTTTTTGAGGTAGCAGTACTCATGTTCCAGTTGCTCCAAACCTCTCAGGCACCTGAAAGAGAACAGAAAGAGGTAATAATTTCAAGGAGGGAAAGAAACCTTTTGCTTTAGAATTATACAGAAGTTTTTACCCTGCACGATTACTTTGTTCGGAAGCAGCGCGAAAGGCTACGCAAACATTTCTGACACGCTGGGCGCCAATACTAGAGCTGCTTCCCATGAACTGATTCAAATGGATTCCCATTTTCTTGTAGTCCGAGCACTCTCTATCCATCCTGTCCCATCCATAATTTCCCACCATCATTTTCTCCATTTTTACGCTGTTTTGCTTCTCAAATTTTCTATGCATAGCCATACTTAAATGCCATGTAATAGTTAAAAATAGCTAGCCATTAATTTATAACGTTATACTCCTTTTCTTAGAATCAAGATTGATTAATTATTTTTTAAGATTGTTTAGTGATAATGCACGAGAACCCACCATAGAAATGAGAGTGACGATCAGTTACAAATGTGGGTTTATGGCTTTATGCCCGTGCAAGAATTGAAAATAGCCCCAAGAAACAGTAATGGTGAAAAGAAGACCCAACTTTTGCACTACGCATGCTTATGGATTGCACCAGAAAAGGATGGAAAGGAATATATATACTACAATAAACAATGGCGAGGAAATTAAGGCAAGTATATATATATATATGCATGGATCATAAAATAAATAACATAAATTACAGTAATCCTCTAAGATTTCTCAGCAGCTTCTCTGACTCATGGAAGTAGATATTAACAACTTCTGATACAAAATTTGGAGAAGTTTCATCCTGAAGCTGCTGTAGCTGCAAGAATTGCTCGTCAAGAACACCCTGGTAAATTATTTAAAGAAAAACAACGGCAAGGTATTATTATATCTCCATTGTATCAGTAACCACTGTCATAGATAGAACAAAAACATGAATGATGACGATAATAACCTGGTGGAAGAGAAGTGCAAGTAAACGATTCATATCGGCTCGTAACCGATCCTCACCGAACCCGAGCATCCACACAGGAAGACCCGTTTTGGCTGAAGAATAAGTAATTACTTGAACAATGAAATTGAAGGGCTTCTTTCAAGTTTTGGGTTTGTTTTGTTGGGAGGGTTTAGGGTTTTATGCAAACCAGGGAGTTTGGTGTCAAGGAGACGAAGATTAAAGGAATAACATATGTATGTATTTATAGGGTGGCATTGGTTGGACCCCCACCATATCCCCACACCCATCAACCTTTATTTATTTATTTATTTATTTATATTTATTAGAAGTTAATAATTTTGTAATCATAAAAAACATTATTATTATTATATATATGTAGTTTTGTGTTCAATGGATCCACTAATGAAATATTTATTTATTTATATTTATATTTGTATTCCTATTTAGTTAATTAAATGAGGATTGAGGTTTATCCTACCATCTTGTAAAAGATAGCGATATTTATTTAGAATTTCAGAGTCTTTGCATATGTAATTATGTAGTTCCATTGTGAAATATCAAATCAATACGTAGATATTAACTAAGTATTGGTCAGTATATGCCGTAATTTTTATACTTACAAAATTAATAAATGAACTAAAAGTTTGATTTAAACCATAGTTCTTAGAAATGTCTTGATTAATCAAACTAGATGTTGGGTACGTTACTTTAGTTTACAAGTATATCCCATGCATTATCATCAAGTCTTCTACATTTAAGCCATTCTAAAAGCATTTCTTTTAATAATTTAATTAAATAATTCATAATCCCCTAGCAACCAAACCTGATCCAAAACATCTAATCGATAATTTTTATTTAGTTTAATTCAAAAAAGTTCAAATTTTTTTTAAAAATAAAGTAATTGTAAATTAATTATATAAAAATGAATATATCATTGACCCTTATATACATCTTGTCTGATATTATTATCCTAACCATGTAATAATGAAATCATTATAAGATATTAGATTAAAATTATTAGTAATAGTGGATTAATTATATGAAGATGAATTACTAAAATGAAGTCGAAACGAGGTGCTGTATTGGTGAACGTCCGGTGAAGATCCGGCTAAAATTCAGGCATAGGGAAGGCAAAGTTGGAAAAGGAAAATATATCTAAAATTAATGTGGGAGGGCGTGAGGGGGGTTTGGGTGTAATCGAGGTGAATGTTGGGGTATAAACGGGACCAAGCTGGAGGATTGGGGGGCGAGGGTGGTTGTGGTTGGGTGACCTGATGTCTCATTACCCGGTCACCTCGCGTGCTCCCTGTTTTACCAGACTAGTGCGGCGTTTACACCCTCACTCTCCCCCGACAACTGCCTGCAGCCGGTTACTTGTCAGTCATCTCACCCCTGAAAACAATATAATTTCTTAACTTGCAAAATAATTTAACTTATCATATTTAATTTACCTTTTCACCGTTATTTTCAAATTATTTGTTTATTCTTTTTCCTTCCCGTTTGGCTCTGACTTTTCTGTCACTTTCTCGAGAAAACGTTGTGGGTTATGGGAAAAATTAATTAGAACCTTACACCGGAAGGTTTAAAATAAGGAAGAAAATAAAATTTGAAGGTAAAATAGCAGAGAGGAAAAGTAAATTATAGTTGAGACAAGCCAAACATGACTATTGGATTGTTTATTGTATCCATTTTTACAACCACGATTGTGATTCAGTAAATCATTAATAAAATCAAATTAAAATGAATTAAAATTATTTTAATTATGGATGAAAATAAAATTAACTAAATGAATGTATGAATTTTAAAGAATGAAGGTTAATGTGATGGGAATTAGATTTAATTAAATCTGAAATTGTCTTCGATAATCTCGCATGCAAAAGCATGCTTTCCATTGACGCGAGCACTATGTCCACTAAATTATGTAGTTGAGCCTGTCTGCTCTCTATTATCATATAAATTATTTCCCTATAACCCATTTTGCTTTCTTTCACAAAACACAATTTAATCATTATGTTTGCTCCCCACATCATGAGATTATAATATTGTTCTAAGTTATGTATGAATGTTAGGTAGATAAGTTAAGCGATACATAAATCTCATTAATATTTATATATATTAATTATATGTATTATAAAATTATGATATATATATATATGAAAATGTCGTTTAACTCTTTTAAGAGGATAAATTAAGAAAATCCTATTAATTTTAATTTCTATAAATCTTTAGAAAAAACATGGAAAAAAGCTAAATAATTTTGAAATCCTAGTAATATCCTAATTTAAATGCACGAAATATTATTAGACATATTAATTTAATTATAAGAAAAATACTAGACTCCTATATATATATATATATATATATATATATATATATATATATATATATATCAATTAAGCTTTAATAAAATGAGAAAGGTTGAAATTGGGTTTAATTTGGAAAAGACAATAAAGAAAGAAAGAAGAGGGAGAGGCATGCGGAGTTGGAATGATGTAAGCACATTATAGAGTAGTAATGAAAAGCTTAAAAATGATTAATTAAATATTAATTTAATGATGACAAACTTTTTGAAGGAAACCCATCTCCTTAATTATTACTTAATTCATTAATATGGTCTCTATAATCATGATTTATATGAGTTTGTGCTCCCGTGCTTATTTACTATACCCTTTGTATACATCCATCCATTTATATTATTACGAGATGATAACTTTATATATACATACATACATATATATATATATATATATATATATATATATATATATATATATATATATATTTGTTAATTCATATATTTTAGCTTGAGAATTTCGAAATGTTGCAAGTGAGCTTCTTTCTTTCCCTTTTAGGTCCTAATTTTGATGTAACTTTTCAAGTTATTTTACTTTAGTTTAATCAATTTAATCAATAATTAGAGTTTCCACTCATAAATCTTCATATATATATATATATATATTATATGGGGGCATGTTGACATGGGAGGTTAATTGTTATTCTCATAGCTCGAGATAGTGACATGAAATTCTTTTTTTTACTCCTGAAGATGGGATGAAGGGTTAAAAGGACAAAAGCATTTCAATGTCCTTTTCCCTATACATTCATCTAATATTAAACCAAAAAAAAAAAAAAACAACCACAAACCAATATTAATATATTCGAATTCGAGCAAGTAAAATTTTAACTAATAATTAAGTATCAATTTCTTAATATATCATTATAAAATAATAAAATTATTAAGCAGAAATAATGATTTTTAATCTTTCACATATGTATTAGATATAAAATAATGATAAATAATTATCTAAATTTTATTCATATTTTCATATAAATTGATATAAAAAATGTGAATTAAGTTTAGCCAAGAATTTTGATAGGTATATAATCACTGTATACTTCATCATACATTGTGCAATGCCATAAAGATGAGGCTATCTTATCATCAAGGTTTTACACATGGATTGATAATGAAAACTTGTCTTGTTCCTTTGATATAATTAGCAAGTCTTAATTATTGAATGCCATTCTTCGCATTGGTGCCTTGTTAGGGACCTTAACCTCAGTTGCCAATCCGACGGCTTGGAGAAACCTCACAGCATTCCAAGTCATGTCAATCTGCCAACATTCCAGGCCATGTCTAGCTGAGTATTCAAATGCAAGGTGATTGTTATGCCACCCTTCTCCAAACATAAACAATGCTAGCCACCTGACAAGAGTGAGAAATTTTCAGAATCCGATTCTGCTTGACGGTCAAATGAGAGAAAAACAAGATAATTATCAGTTATTCGTCGACAAATCACCGGTCTTCCACGGTCGGTCTCCCCATGTATGACTTGCTGATTTCACCAGCCAAGTTAAGTGGAAAAACAATGCAGTTCTCGGTGTTTATAAGAATCAACAGAATATTAATTTCATGCATTATTATAATTGATATTATCTATGTAAAACTATATATTTGTTTATTATTTTCTTTTAAAAAATAAAGCATAGATTAATATATATTTTTGATTCCTTTTAATCATGACTAAATATAAAAATGTATGTAAAATTATTATTTGATAAATTTATATTTTAAATATTTGATACTTTTATATATTAGTTATATATTTAAAATATATATAATACATATATAATATATTTCAGTGAAATATTGAAAATTTTGTATTTTTATAAATGTTTTTTTACCATTTCTCTCTATTTTTTAAAAGAAAAAAACTCAATATTTTATATCTAATATTGTTAAAATACGAAAAGATTTGGATTCTTGATCCAATATTGGAGGTACCCGACAAGAATAGTTTGTAATTGGGTGTGTGTAGTTATCAAAGTAAATAAGGAAAGATCGGTCACCATTCCCCAAACCAAGAAAGGAAAGCCTCCTGTCGCATGTAGCAGATAAGCCAGACCGATTGCATGCAGAAAGTAGGTTTGTTGAAGAAACTTGTAAAAGGGTTGCTTCTCCAAATCTGCGACGTTGTTTTCTCCTCCACACTGCCAATGTTCCCATTTAAAGAAGCTCAGGAATAAGCAAAACAATCTGTTCGTATGCATGCATGAAAGGAGATGAAAGATAGTTATGGTCTGTACCCTTTCAAGAAGGGTATTGTTATCGAAGATCCAACCCATATGGCAATGCCAGAATCCTTCAATTGGGCTATGAGGATCTTTACAGTATCACATAATTGATGATGATGCCTATGTGTGCTCACCCAATAAATTGGATCCCCCTGTAACCAGCAAACCAGAAGAGTAACGCCAAAGAAATGTGGAAATATATTGAATGAAAGAGATCTGAAGGAGGAGGAAGAAAGAAAGAAAGAGAGCAACCTGAAGAGCTTGAGCTCCACAATATGCAAAGAGGTATTCGAGCCATTTTGGGAGCTTAAAACTTTTATGAGAAAGGTTTCTATGATAAGAAAGAGTAATGCCGAAGAGGCCTGTAACAACGTAAAGTCCAAAACCAACCCAAAATGCACTCCAAGTGAAATAAAAAGGAGCAAACAAACTAAGCAAATGCACAGATAAAACAACTCCAGTAGCAACGATATCCAATGGATGGCCTTTCCTTTCTAGAGACACCCCATTCCTTTCTTTTGTCAACACATCAGATGACACAATTCTCCCACCAATTGCATCATTCTTTGCCTCTGTCTCTGATTCAAGCAACAAACTATCATTACCACCCATTGGCGGTGCAGCCACATTGCGGCTGTGCTCATCTGGGTATGCAAAAAGACTTGAATGTTCCTGTTTGCACTTGGTTTTAAGGTGAAAAGTTTCTGGGTTTTGTTAACAAGAGAATTCAGGACTAAAGATGGTATTTTTGGTGCTTTTAGGAATCGAACAGGCGGAAAAAGGATTGGGTCTGGCTTTCATTAAATGAGAGGTGAATAGAGCCATGGAGAGTTTCAGGCTTTGCTATGTTATGCACTTGAGCCTTTTCATGGGGTTTATATTGGTGGTTTTTTTGGTATATAGTTATCATTTCATGATTTCAATTATCAAATCATCATAAAAAATAATTTTATAATAATTAATAAATCATTATGATCGATTAATCTAAATTTGATTCAAATAAAACTTGAAGAAGAAAATTATATTTCATAGATTGAACTTATCACATAAGATTATAAATTTATGAATAATAATATAATGATGCATATTAATTTTTATTAAATATTAAAATATATATTAATTTTCATTAAATGTCAAATATATATTGATATTATTCACATACTAACAATTAACAATTAATGATGATTATATATTAATACATATAAAACTAATATATGTTTAATATTTAAATAAAAATTAATAGATATCATGATATTATTAATAAAAATATAATTTTACATGATAAACATCATTCATGCAACAATTTTTATGGAACAATTCTTTCTCTTATTTACTTTATTTTAAGTTATTTAATCTATATAGAAATATAAATTAGATCTAAATAATCATTTATATATATATTTTAAATAATCAGAAATGTCTTTGTAAATCCAAATAATTGTACAGTCTCTTTAAATCTTCCAAAGATATGGACCAAGTTCTTTGTCAACGTGGTACACAAAGATCCGACTCGGCGCTTTCTTCGTAGCTATCAAGTTTTGGTTGTCGAATGCCATCCTTGGCATTTGTCGAATTGACTGTTATATTAACGATTTCAATTATAAAATTTATAATTAAAATCATCTTCTTATAAAATTTATAATTAACATCATCTTCTAACATATGATTTCAGTATAAAATTTTTTAAAAAATAAATACAAAAAAATCAAATTATTTAGAAAAATAGTTTTACATTCACAGATTGAGAATTAAATTTCAAGATCATATTATTTTGGTCTTTTGTTTATATTACCAAAAGGACATATTACTTTTGTTTCATAGAACACTGGAATATAATTGATTGTAAATTTGTAAATAATTTTTTTTGTTAAGGTTCATAATTTATGTCAGAAGAAGATTGTATTAATTTAAATATGATTTAAAATTCTGATCCAATCAATAATTTGAATCCTAATTTTATTTAAATTTAATATGAATAATCCAATACGATCTATTTAATACAATTAACTTATGTGACATATGGATCAAACTAATATGTTTGACAATGGAATGAATGGTATAATATGAAATAATGTCATTGACTTCTAAAAATAAAATTAAATCAATATAAATTGACATGAACTCAATTATAATTAATCTATATAATTTTTTAAATCATATTTATATTGAGAAAACAACTTGTGATCAAAATTATCATTTGTAATTTTTATGTTTGTGTTTAATTTATGTTTTTAAATTATATAATTTATATCTAACATGTAAATTGAAATCAAGATAAATAAATTATGCTGAAAACTAGCTAGGATTCTTGATAACCATGATTTTTACCTATATTTTTCCCCTTAATATAATGTCCTTTTAAGCATTGTTTTCATGTTTTTCCCTTCAAACATAAGCATATAATATAGTATTTCATGCATTATTCATATTCTCATGCATCATATTCATATATTATA